>PVJS01016142.1:0-37893 GCA_004027185.1 Glis glis
AAGCAAATGCTACACTTAGGGTGATTTTTCTCCTGGTTCACACGGAAGGACTGAATATTTGAGGGCCTTTTGTTTGTTTGAACTATTTCCCAAAAGAAGGAAGAAGAAGAAAAGGTATGCTACCTTGACGTGTGTCCGTATTTTTCTCTTGACAAATGCGCACCAGCTTTCAATTTGATCCAGGTCCTTCTGTTTTCATTCTCAATCCCATCTCTAAAAATGATTACTGTATTTTGCTATTGGTCTTACGCTGACTAATTTTTATACAGCATATCGATTTCTAATTCTGTGGCTGGCAGTTCATCATTCAACTTGCAGACATATCATTTTTTCTCTGAATTGAAGTTTCATATTATCCATCTTGATCCTTTCTTTTAAGCAATGTTATCTCCTTTCTATACACCTCAGGTCTTTTTTTTTCCCTCCCTAAAGACTTTTTAAAAAATCTATGCTTCTTTATTTTTGTTGTTGTTTTCGTTGTTCGTGGGATATTAAAATTTGTTAGAATACTCACAAGGGGATTGATTCAGAAGCTCAATTTTTGAGGCAGCAGGAGCAGGTTACACAATTAATATTTCACTCCCAGGATAAGGTGTGCGTATGCAGGAACCACAAGTCCTGAAGAAGCCAGAATCAGAGGCCCATGCAATTTCCTCTTTCAGAAACACATAGAGATTTATAATACCACAGTGACATCTATTTCTTTTGAATGAGAAGGGATGGGGGAAGAGATTGATATATTAAACCAAACAGAAGAAGCAAAGTGGAGGCACAGAGAGATCCCCATATGACCCGTGATTGTTAAGGTTAGGCACACTTTACCATTCTATCTTAGCCTGGAACAGGACCTAATTGTCTTCCTACAAAAAGGAGGCTTTCCTCGCCTCGGGGCATGATGGGGAAGGAGAGGAAGAAAAGGAGGACTTTCTTTCTCTTTTTCAGGACACTTCCAAACTCTGAGTTAAGCTGGTGTCAGCAGAACCCTGCTGATCTCCCTGCCTACACTCTCTCTCCCTGTTACAAGCCATTCTGCTCTTCACTCCCACACTAATCTTCTAAAGCAGGGCTTTTATCCTGTCACTCCCCTGCAGCAGGAACCTGTAGCTGATGGAAGGGAATAATAGTATTAATGCCTCACATTAGCATAGCGTCTCTCCATTTACAAAGTGCTCTCACGTGACAACACACTCTGCGGCGGCTCTTGTTAGATCAAGTTCAAACTCCTCATCCCCCAGCACAGTCTTAACACTCTTTTCACTACTTAGCTGTCTTTCCTTTCTCCCCCAAAGCCAGCCCTGACCCCTCTTTCCACACTCCCAGATTGCATTTGTTTTCACCTTGGAGAGCTGCTTTTTGCAAAACTCTCTATTTCCATCCCCCAATCCTTCCAGCCCATCCTGCCTGGAAATTCTGCAGCCTGCTTTTGCCTCCTTATGAAAGCCGGGAGGAAATGTCCTCTGGCCAGTGGGAAAGTACGGTTGAGGGAAGGTGGCTGGTGGCTCTAGTCATTACCTAAGCTGAATCTAAAGATAAACTGAGGCAGCAGGAACGGGACAAGCAGCTGAGGCCGAGAGACTGAGAGTCTATGCCAAACGGGACATCGCTAGCCAAGCATCTCCCCAGGATGACAGGAAGCTGTGTAGTGTGTTGGTACAAACTGATGGGGTGAGTTCAGAAAGGGAGATGTGTGATGCAGACAGTTCTGAGGGTGCCAAACCCCTCCCTGGCCACCAAGCCTTTCCTGGGCTGGGGTGCTGTAGCTGGATCTCTTGGGAAATCGCACATTCTAATTAGATTTCCATTTTGTTTAATGTTGAGTTTTGAGTTTTTTATACCATCTAGATTTTTGTCTTTAGTATTTCGAAGTTTGCCAATGATAATCAGGTGTGGTGGCACATAACTGTAATTCCAGAACTTGAGGAGTCCTGACAGGAGGATTGCAGGTTCGAGGGCGGCCTCAGCAATTTAGCGAGACCCTATTTCCAAACAAAAATAAATAAATAAATAAAAAGGGCTCAAAGTGTAGCTCAGAGGTAGAACACCCCTGAGTTCAATTCTCAATATGGAAAAAACAATAGTTTGACAATGATATGCCTTGGTGTATGGTTCTGTGGATTTATCTTGTGTGACGTTTGCTCATATTCTTGAATATTATGTTTATGTCATTAGGCAAATCTGGGGACGTTTCAAGCACTATTTCTTTGCATATCCTTGTAGTCCTGCTTTCTTTCTCCTCTCCTTCCAAACTTTAATGATATGATATATTTTATATTTCCACCGATCCCTGAGAATTTGTTCTTTTTTATTATTTTTCAGTCTATTCTTTTATAATGTTTTCATCTGGGCTGGGCTTGGTGGTACATACCTATAATCCCAGTACTTTGGGAGACTGAGACAGGAGGATTGCAGGTTCAAGGCTAGCCTCAGCAACTTAGCAAGACTCAGTCTCAAAATAAATAGGAAGGGCTGGGGATGTATCTCAAAGATAAACTGGCCTTGGATTCGATCCCCAGTTAACCTCACCCTCCATTTTTTGATGTGGTTTTCTTTTGTATCTTCTACTCTCTTTGCTTGATTTTCTGTCTTTGCTGAGATTCGCTATTTTTTCATGTGTTGAAGCATATTCATAATCGCTCCCTGAAGCATGTTATCATAGCCGCTTCGCTTCGGGTTCTTTCCAAAATAATGTTAACAGCTCTGTCATCTCCGTGTTGTTTCTTGATGTCTTTTTCCATCCAAGCCGAGGTGTTCCTGGTTCTTGGTATGATGAGTGTTTTTAGACTTGGACGTTTGACGCATTATGTTATGAAAATCTGTAGGTTAATATTTAAGCATCCCTGTTCAGGCTGGCTTCTTATGACACTGTTTCTATGGGAAGAAGGCCTCACACAGTCTCTTTACTTTCTTTTTTTTTTTTTTTTGCGGTACTGGGGATTGAACCCACAGGCATTCTACCTCCAAGCTACACCCCCAGCCCTATTTTTTATTCTTTATTTTGAAACAGGGTCTCGCTAAGTTACGGAGGCCTCACTAAGTAGCTGAGGTTGGCTGCAAACCTGGATCCTCTGGTCTCAGCCTCCCAAGTACTGGGATTACAAGCATTTGCCACCACGCCCAGCTTCTTTACTTTCAAATGGGGACAGAAGCCCAGGCTTCCCCCTTGTTTCCACTGATACGACCCTGGCTGGGAGGGGTAGAAATGTCTTCCATTACTGCTCCCAGTTGTCCTCCACTGACACAAGGGGAGAGAAGGTCGTGGCCTCTCACAGTTAGGCAGGGGTGGGAGTGAAAGTTTTGTTTCTCCACACCAACTCAAGGGCAAGAGAAGGGCTGCTTTATTCTTCTGGATGTAGCTTTAGGAAGGCCTTGGACCATGGATGAGGCAATTATCTGCCCCTTGGCCAGTGGAACACAGGTTTCTAAATATGTGTGAATTTAATATAGCATCTTTCTTTCTGAAGATTATTAACTCAAAAAAATCATTCTCTTAAAGAAATTTTTAAATATCTCCAACTTCTAAATATGCTATATATTATTTTGAATAAGCCCATGATAACAAAGGTTTTAAATGACAACTATAAAGCTGAGCCTGGTGGCACAGGCCTGTAATCCCAGTACGTGGGAGGCTGAGACAGGAGGATCGCAGGTTCAAGGCCAGCCTCAGCAATTTAGCAAGGCACTGTTTCAAAATAAAAAGGGCTGGGAGTGTACCTCAGAAGTAGAAGGCCCCTGGGTTCAATCCCCAGTACCACACACACAAATACATACGAAGACAAATATAAGACAAAAAAACTCTTCACTATTATAAATGTCAATATCCAGAAACAGCATTAATGAGTCAGCAATTATTCTCAGGAAAGACAATAATGGAGGTGTGAGATACCTAGCTATCATAATAGTATTTAGTGCAGGAAGCTATTATTCTTTAAATTATCTATTTTAATTAAAATGATTCTTATTCAGAATGAAATAAAATAATGCCAATATTTTAAAAGTATGAAAATTTTACTTTACCCCTTTTGCTAAAATATAAAGAGGGAGTACACCCTCAGATTACCGCATGCAGTAATTGAGAAAATAGCCCAAAGTATTAAACTGTATGTTTTATAAGTCATAGCATGCCAGATGGTCAGTTAGGAGACCTGACTTAGTTCTTCCTCTGAGGAACTCTTCCCTTAAGGAGAATAGCGATGTTGCTAAATCTGCTTCTTGATCTATAAATGAAGAACTTGGATTAAGGGAGTCAATACCTGATACTACTCTGTTTTCAACATTGAAGTGAGGATAAACTGATTACATTGAAGGATGTTGGAGGAGCTTAGCCCCAGTTATGTGACTATGGAATTGTGGAATACAGAGTTGAACATTGTTTTTAGATCAGTAAACTATTGGGCTGTGGGGTGAGAGGCCATTAGCTTCATTCTTTTCTAAGTTCTTTTTATGGTTGTATTAGTCAATGTTCTACAGAGAAAGAGAACAACATGAAGGGAGGGAGGGAGAGACAAAGGAAAAAGAGAGACAGGGAAGAGACAGAGAGAGAGATTGGTTTTAAGGAATTGACTCATGGAATTATGGTAGATAGGAGGTCTACCATCTTTGACACAGGCTGGTAGACTAAATTCAGGCAGCATTCTCTGTAACAGACTTGAGGCAAAATCCGATTTTCCTTTTAAAGCTATTGACTGAGTAGATGAGGACTATCCACATTACTGAGAGTAATCTTGGAGTCAACTGATTGTAAAAGTTCATCCCTTCCACAACATACCTTGAGGGTAACATCTAGATTAGTGCTTGACCAAAGAACTGAGCCAGATAGCCTAAGCCAAGTTGCCATATAAAGTTAACCATCACAGTGATGATGTGTACGAATTATAGCACCCATTATTTATCAGTCCAAAATGTCATAAGAATTATTATTGGTGCTTTGAAAAGGAGTCTCTCACATAATCTCCAACAAAACATTATAAATTATATTTTGCGATTTTTACTTGAAACATGAGGAAATTGACTCTTGAGAAAAAAAATTTGTTCAAAATTATAATATTAACAAATGGTACAATCGTAATTGAGACTCAGGTTTTCCCTGACTACAAAATGTGACAAAATGGACACTGGAAAAAGTTACAAAACTCGGATTCAGAAAATTTTTTTCCCTCTACCTAGTTTTTGAACTTGGGCCATGTATATCTCTAATGTACAGCTCGAACTGTATGCTCTCTAAAAATAGTCTGTGATTCCATTTTAGAACTGCACGTGTTTTACCTGCCTTTCTTTGAGAATACATTCTTGCTTTTTAAAGAGTAGACATGGCATAGAAGTTGGGGTTGGGCTGTTCTCTTGAGATGTGTGATGAATATATTTTGCTGGTGGATTATTCAGTTACAATAGAGAAGAGGCGGCCATTATAAGGAATTATGAATCTAGTCACTGGAAGGAAATCCTGTGATTTTGTTTTGCCTATAAGCCTTTCCATCTGTACTTGTATTATAATGAGACAAAATACAATTTAATGGGTAAGAAACCACATGAACTGAAGCAAACCGTAAGGGAAGCAGATGCCAGATGGTGAATTCTGCAGAGCCTCACACAGCACTTCTCTTCTCCCTAGGTGTCTTGGCCTAGTATCTACTTACCTCTGAAGCAGAAAGCAAGTTTTTAACACCACTGCCTCCTGCTGAAGCAGCGCGGCTCTGGAAGAGCAGGCTGGATTCTTTTTGTCTCATACATCAAGTCCAACACTGTCGGCTCTATTCCATTCACAGGATCTTTATTACTGCTGATGATGTCAGAGAAACGGAACACGGCTTGATTAATAGGTTGCAGGTGAAATTTACAGGACTGGCAGCTAAAAAAATGATCTTTTGATTTATAAACTAAGGACGTTCAATGTAAAAGTCACCGAAAGTGAGTAAGTACATTCAAAGCCCACAAGATCACTTAGGAAATCGATATTCTATTTATAATTGCAATTTAAAGGCCATTAAAAAATCTCTTTTCCTTGCTGTTGCGCATGTATTCTTTGGTCTTCTAGACTCATGTGCCTTTCGAAGGGGAATTACTGTGTAGAATTCTTCTACAGGAGCTTCTCTTGCCTTCGTTAGAAGCATTCCTATTCCAAGACAGTCGTGCGTGTATGTGTGTGTTCACTATCGATATAGAAACTCACACCGGTCACACACAGAAATGTGAAAATCTGAGGTCAAAATATGATCGGTGACTATAATGTTTGTAACGAGGATTCTCATTTGCTCAGAACTTATGTTTTTAGAGTTTAAACAAACCAGTTCTCACTTTTATCCCACTCTTTATATTAACACTTTATTGTCTGACTTTAAGTCTTTTTTTTTTCCACAAAGGCCTAAATAAAGCTGGATTTTTTTTTCTTATTTAAAATAGAGAAGGCTAGTGTTAGTGATCTGTTGAAAATACACCTTGGAGTGAAGGTTATTCAATTTCTCTGTATTTTGTCATATTACTGGCTTTTCTTTCTCTCTCCCTTCCCTTCCCTTTCCTTCCTCTCTCCCTCCCTCCTACCCTCCCTTCCTTCCTTCCTCCCTTCCTTCCTTCCTTCCTTCTTTCCTTCCTTCCTCTTTCCCTTCTTCCTTCCTTCCTTCTTGATTTCTTTTGGGGACTGAACCCAGGGGCTTTCTACCTCTGAGCCACACCCCAAGCCCTATTTTATTTTTTGTTTTGAAATGTGGTCTTGCTAAGTTACTAAGGGTCTTGTTAAGTTGCTGAGGCTGCCCTCAACCCTGTGATTTTCCTGCCTCAGCCTCCAAAGTATTGGAATTAGGCATGGGCCACCACATCCAGCTGTATCATTGCCTTTTATGTATGTATGTATATATGTATTTATGTATGTATGTACGTATGTATGTATGTATGTATTTAGTGGTACTGGGTACTTGACCCAGGGGCATTCTATCTTCAAGATATACCCCAGCCCTATTTTCTTTTTTATTTTGAAACAGGTCTCACTAACTTGCTGAGGGCCTCACTAAGTTGTTGAGGCTGGCCTCAAACCTGCAATCGTCCTGTCTCAGCCTCCCAGGTACTGGAATTATGAGTGAGTACCACCACACCCAGCTCTTTTATCATTGCCTCTTAAATAGGCATCCCAGTAGAAGGGTTCTTGATATGTTACTCTTAAACAAGGAAACTGAACCATGAGTAAAACAGTGTTATTCTTTTAAGGAATTCCTGGGTATGTCTATAACACTGTTATTAAAAGTGCAAGAAACACATGGGGAGACAAACAACACTTAATACATTTCCATTTCTTGAATATTTTAATTTCATTTATTGACATAAAAATGGAATGTACGCATGGAGCACAGCATGTTGTCTTGGAACGTGCGTGCATTGTAGAATGGCTAAATCAAGCTACTTAACCTATGCATGGCTTCACATAGCTTATCTCTGGCAGCGTCCGTTCTTTGCTCAGGTCATTCTAATTTTACTTTCCTGATTCTGTAACAACCCTCTCCTCCTCATTTTGGAGTTGGTAGAGATGGTTTGTTCATTCATTCTCATTCTTTCATTCATCTGACATTAATAGGTTGAAATTTAGATGTTGAACTTTACCAGTAATGGAGGAGAGTGTACCTTCATATATTGTCAGAGAGTTGCAGAATATACGAGAGGGCCAGCTTTCAGAGGGCACGGAGAAAGCAGGCCGGTGTGCATTAGAGATGAGCTGACCTTCAGAATGCTCCGTATGATTATATGGGATCTGGACCTCAATGTCCACATTCACTTAAAAGATAGTTACATGCCTCCTTGGTCTTAACCAAAACAAGCCTTGGTACCATGATACTATCGATGTCATCACTAATTATATCTCTCACAGTGTGAATTATTTGTCCACTATGATTACCCATGGCTACTCTACAGTTAGCATACAATGGTATTTTTTTAATTGATCAGAACACAGCCTCTCTAAATTTTCCCAATCCGTTTTCCAGTCCGAGGCATAGCAGTTATGTGTCTTAGCTAACAGACTTAGATGTAAAAGATATTTAAGTCTGTGGTGTCTCAATTTAATTTTGAGCCACTATCTCAGTGGGTTGGAATGACATTAGTCTTTGGAGGAAGGGGTTTGCTCTGGTCCTGATGCCTCTGTTTTGACATGGTTTGCAAGGCATTAAGGGACAGGGGTCAGCTGGTCTCAAGCCATCCATCCTCAAGCCAACACAGACACAAACCATTATCTAAACATGAGGTCCAGCACCCTCTTGTGCTGCATTGCATACCATGACGGGTGCAGGAATGTTTGGAAGACTCCTGAAGGTTGTATCAGTGAAATAGACCATGCTGCTAACAGGTTATACTACTAGGAAGCAGACCCTTAGGGCTCCTTTTTGCTTCAAATATACTCTATTCCTCTGAGATCTTTTCTGAGCTCAGAATGCATTATCAATGCTAGGAAATAGTTTTTCTCAAATTTATGCTGATATTTAAACATTTCCAAATGATTTAATAAAAATTAAAGAAACAGAGTATATAATTATTTCAGCAAAGCATTTGATAAGATCCTTCATGTGATGGCCTGTATGCATTTCAAATAGCAAGGAGATGGCAGTATCTCCACTTAAACACAGTTGCTATTTGAAATGCGTTCACCTACTCTCAGGGGCTGGTTGCAGTTTCAGGCGAGGTTTCAGCAGTGAGATCCCCAATGAGAAGAAAGCATGTAGAGTTGCCATCTGGAGGAGAACAACAGTAGCTTTATTTTACAGACCCGTCCCTTATATAGGATTCTGGGCAAAATGGCGCACATCATGACAGCATAACGCAGACATGTGTGCTATGTATTACCTAGTCATGCTCACATAACTATATATATATCTGCAGCTGCATGAGATGAGTAGAGTCGTGTCCTTACCACCAGCCTGTACCTCCTCTGGCCCCACACCCCACACCCCTACAGGATGGCAGTGCACAACTTGACCCAGAGAGCATTGCATTGAACCCAAAACCACAACAGCAATAGAGGGTGCAACAAGTGACTGTTAGTCCTTCAGCCACACAGGCAAGGACAGTCAATACCCATCTCCAGGAGGAGCCCAGTGAGTTTCACCAGGTTGTAAGTGGGTCCTCCTGAAAGTCCTGAATAGCCTGGACCTCCACGTCCATCCCCACTAAGGCTTTCCGTACCGGCTGCTGGTGGTCTGGAATGTACACACAGCATTGTACATCCACCCTGGGCAGCAGTGAACACATCTAATGCCATTCTATTCTTCAAAACCACCTTCTGCATCTGGGTGGTTTCTTCCATCAAAAGGGAAAGAGTCTGACAGGACATATGTAAAGCTTCAGCAACATGTTGCTCTAAGGCTTCCACCTGTAGTTCTACATCTATAGTACCACCCCCTCGATAAACAAGGATAAAGGGTAAAACTGCCATTGGCCTGGTGTACATAGTGCCAGTGGTGATATATGGGGTACCAATTATTAGGCTTATGGGGAAGAGTTAGGAGTATTTGTCCCTGTATGTACAGGGACACCTTCCCCAGGTATACCTTCCTGTCCAATGGGCAGAGAAGTATGGCCAGCCATAATGTCCACAAACCCAGAGAGAGCCATCTGGGAGAAAATCAGTGGGCCTGGTCCCTATTAGTTTACACCCATTTCACCACTGGTTGGCATCCAATAGGCGAGTAATGTTCAGACATAGTTCTTGGGCCAACCATCCAGCATTCGACTGGTCACAGATTGGTTCACCTGTTCTATCCAAAAAGGTGCTATGCTTACAAGCTTTACATGTTGCCCTGTTAACCAGCCCCATTCATTCTCTATAGCACAGCCCAACAAGGGGTGGGGGTGCTATTAAGGTCTCGGTACAAGTTCTCTATTACATGGTGTCACTCATCCCATTCTGGGCTTCTGTGGATCCAGGTTGGTAAGGTAGTCCAGTTGTCTGCAGTAGAGGGGGTAATTCTCCAAGGGAGATCTTTGGCTATTTTCTTGGTAACTCGGTGCAGACCCAGAAATGGGATTTATTGGAATTCTTACAAAGGTGTGTGCCCAGGAGAGCAGGTTATTCCCTGTGATAAACCTGGACAGTAGGACAGGGCAGAAAGAGAGACCACTATAGATAAGACCTTCCCTTCTGGGATGATTCAGGCAACATGCTTGTCTTGTGAGAGAACAGTGGCTGGAATAGTGGCTACTTCCTGGTGATGGTACCACACTAAAGCACCCTGGGCAGGAGGTAAAGGGTTGGGAACATTGCCCACAGTATACAGTGAGATAGGTCATAGTCTTATGACCTGCATACCCTTCAAATCTGTGCCCTCTGCCCATGGGAAAGTGTGACCTGTACCAGGAAGGTCCAGGCAACTCTCCAAGGGTCCAGTTGTAACTCGGCCTTCTGTCCAGGCCCCATGGCTCCAGAAGTGCAACCCATGGTCCCTGAGAAGTCTGCACACACTCGGGTCACTCCCAGACATCTTACCACCCCAGAACCAAGGGTTTAGGTGCACGGAGTAATAGGACTCCCTCTCTCACCTCTGGTTGCAACCAAGGTTCCTTAGAGCTTCCTATTACCTTCAAAGTGTGGGGCATTCCTGCTATTACCTTGTCTAAGGGGGCCTGCCCCGTGTGGTGTGGTTACTCATTTAAAAACCGCACTGTCACAGACACTTGTGCCTGCCACCTCTTCCAATGGGGGTAATAAGGCCTTCAGCTTCTCTGTTAGTAGTCCATTTAAGTGTTCAATCATTCTGGCTGCTTGGAGCCAGTAGGGAACATTCAAATGCCACTATATGTCATTCTCCTTAGCCCAAGTCTTTACTTGTTGGCCAGTAAAATGTTGCCACTACCAGCGGCTGACCATAGGCCTCTGACAGTTGTTCAAGTATGTCACTGGTTGGCCTGCACCACAGAGTAGACAAAACCCAAACACAACCATCAGAATATACTGGCATCCCTGATCTACCAGCAGTGGGCCAGTATAGTCAACCTGCTATTCCTGTAAAGTTAGAGTACCTCGGACATGTCCCATGGTTGTAGGAACCCTACCTCTCTGTGTGTGGTGTTCTACACACCAAGGATACTGCCGTAGAACATCATGCACTTGAGCGTGGGTAAGAGGCAATCCCTACCGCTGGGCTACAAGCCCTATACAGTAGGTGCCTACATGTCTTAACTTTTTATGTAATCACAGTGCTACCAATAAGGGGTCCAAGGGTAATCAGAGAGCCTGACCTTTCACTAAAGTGGCAGCAGCATCGTTTCCAGGGGCCTGCCAAGGCTATAGCCAGGAACATGAGGTACAGTAGCTCCTTCCAGAGGCCCTGTTTCCACAGGTCCTCCCACATATCCTTGCCCCACAATGGGTGGCACACAATCAATCAGTCTTGTGCTGTCCATTGGGGAAGTGACAAGGTTAGTCCCCGGCACACTGCCCAGCTGTCTGTACAGACATGCGAGGGGCCAGTCTCCATGAGCACCAGACCACCCAGAGCTCAGCCTATTAGCTGGAGCATCCAGCACCAGTCTCATACCGAAATGTTTCCATGGCAGGCTTTAAGGCCACAGCCATCCAAGTGGGCAGTTGCCCATGACAGGAACCATCAGTATACCACACTTCCATGGGTTTAGGTGCTGTCTCTTCCTCGTAGGGACTTGGGGCATCTCCCACTTCTGTGGGTTCTGAGGAGGCTATTGTTCAGAACTGCACTGACCCACACAAAGCTCTCCCTTCCACAGAGGGACCTGGGGCATCTCCCACTTCTATGGGTTCCCAGGAAGCTATACTGGCCCCAGCAAAGTATGTAGCTGTTCAGATAAAGGGCTACTAGAAAACAATGCTCATTGCTCTAAGTATGCACCCCACTTTGTCAGAGTGGACATTTGGGCTATCCGTGCCCAGGAGTCAGAGTCAAGGTCTTCAGTCAACCTTCAGTAAGTCTGTGCCTCACTTTGTCAGAGTGGGTGTTTGGACTATCCTTGTCTAGGAAGTCCAAGCCCAGGACCTCTTCCAATCTTCAATAGGCTAACTATGCACCCATTTTATCAAAGTAGGCACTTGGGCTATTTCTGTTTGGGGGGTCCAAGGCCAGGACTTCAGCCAACCTTGAACAGGGTAGGTGGTCTGCATCATCACTAACCCAATTCCTGTGATGGGTTCACAAGCTAAAAGGGCAGCATGTATGGCTACTAACTGTTTCTCAATGAGAGAGTAGCATGCCTCTTCTATCCCTTTCCATAGTTGTGACCAAAATCCCATTGGGCTATTCCTAGCACCTTGCTTCTGTCATAACCCCCATCGGAAACATGTGTCATCTACTTGGACGGTTAGCAGCAGGAAAGGAAGGGCAGGATCTACTACCTGCAGAATCTGTGCCTGTGCCACTGCCCTCTTGGTGGCAGTAAATGCAGTTTCCATTTCAGGGGTTCAATCCCAAGTTGCCCCCTTATAAACAAGGAGGTGTAAGGGGCACACAAGCATAGCTAAGTGCAGTATAAATATTCACCAAAACCCCAAAAGACCAAGATATATCTGTAACTGTCTGACTATTTCTGGTCAAGGATACACTTGTACCTTATCTATCACTGCTTCAGGTATCACCTTTGTCTTACCTGGCCAGACAGCTCCCAAGAATTTGACAAAATACCCAGGTCCCTGAACCTTATCTTTGTTGACTGCCCACCCTCATTACTAGAGAGTGGCTCAGGGACTGCATGTAGCTGCTTCTAACTCTGTAAAAGAATCAGAGGCTAGCATAATATTATCAATATAATTATACAAATTATATAACTGTACGGCCTTGGGCTTCTTGCCAAGAGGCCAAATTCTGTGCCACCAGACCGTGACACAAGGTGGGACTATGCAGATATCTCTAGGGCAATACCAAAAAAGGTTCATTGGCACCCTTCCCAGGTAAAAGCAAATTGTTTTTGGCTTTCCAGAGTAATGTCAATGAAGTAAAAGGCATTCGCCAAGTCCAAAATGTAATGGAATTGTCCCAGTTCGTGTGACAGATGATCTATAAGTTCTGAAATGTTGGGTACCACTGCATGCAAAGGCGATGCCACTCTATTGAACTCCCTGTAGTCCACTATCATGCTCCAGGAACCATCAGGTTTTCACACCAGCATTTCACATGGGAAAGTTGGAAGGGCTATGAGTTGGGTGAATTACGCTTGCCTCTTCTAGCGTTAGTATCATTTGTCCAATTTCCTCATGCCCCTCTTTCAACTTGTACTGCGGTACATTCACAATCTTTGTTGGAGTTGTAAGGAAGCATGATGGGGATGTCCTCTAGTGATGGTCTTTACCACATGCACCCATAGCCAGAATTTTCCAATAGTTGTCTGAACAGTCAATCCCTGTAACATGTTCACCCCCAGGATATATTCAGCTATGGGAGACATATACACATCATATTGCTTAGGAGGCAGACACCCAATTCCCAAAATCACTGGGACACATCGAACTGTAATGAGATGGCCTACATAACCCTCTATGGCAGCCTTAAATCCTGGAAATTTACCCAGATAGCTGAAAAGGAATGTGCTGTCTGCTCCTGTATCAGCTAGGGCCAGGACCTGTTGCACAATGCAGGGAGACCAGTAAATAGTCAATTTCACATGCAGCCTCATCAGCGGGTTCCCCCACTAACAGGGTACCCTGGCCAAGTCTCTAGTCTAGCTGCTTGCCAGCTGCTGCCACCACAGCGGTCTGCAGCTTATGTGGTCCACCTGTGTCCTGAGTCGCTCCCCCATCCCCCACCAAGCCAGCCTCCTTGCATCCCACTGCAGCTGGGAAGTTCCACTCAGCCCATGGAGCTCTGGATGCACACTGGAACATGCAGCTCCAAAGCTTTAAAAACCTTCCAGATTTCTTCTGACTTGAGATGTCCCAAACCTCTGGCAGGGTCCAAGCCACCAGATATTCCACTACTGGGAACCACAGAGAGGCCTGGTATCACACCTCCTTTACCCTGGATTGTTCCTTTCATGGTTGCTCCTTCAGAGGGGTGCTAGGGGTACTCAGTTCATCCTGCTGACTACGCCAATTGTCCGGGGCCCTGTCAGGGGCCAGCTGCAGTTGTAGGAGTGTTTTTGGCATTGAGATCCCCAGAGAGAAGAAAGCACGTGGAGTCGCCATTCAGAGGAGAACAACAGCAGCTTTATTTTACAGACTCATCCCTTATATAGGGTTCCGGGAAAAATGGTACATGTTACAGCAGTGTAAGATGCACATGCATATTGAGTGTTACCTAGTCATGCTTATGTAACTATATACACGTATGCAGCTGCACTAGATGAGTGCACATCTGCAGCTGTGCAGAGATAGCTGTGGTCAATTCCTCACCGCTGGCCACTATTTCCTCCCGTCCCCAACACCAACTTTCCCTTTCCTCTCCAATCTTTCAGAACTTTCTTGATTGTGCCTCTCCCCTGCCTATTGTTACGGTGCTTGTTCAGGCCCAATATACTTTTTTTCAGTTGGTTCATAATATAGTAGATTTCATGGTGGCATATTCATACATGCACATAGTAGGTCCTTCACTCTAGCCAAACTATTTCAGAAACTTCTTAGCTCTCCCCTGCTACCTCCTGCAGCCTAAACGTCCAGTCTATCCTCCTCTCCTCTCTTCAGAGTAATTCATGCAAACAACATAGATCCACGTCCATCATTTCCCCTTTAAAAAGAACCAGTGTCTCTCCCATTTCCTTTAAAATAAATTTTCAAGCTACTTAAGTAAATTAGCAGCCACTTGTTTTAATCTAATTCCTCAGTAACGGTTCAACAATCTCTCAGCATCTCACCTTCCATACTATTTGCTATTTCCTTGAGATGAGACCTCTGAAGTACTCTATGTCAAAATCATTCTTCACATCTTCTTATCAGATTGAACATTTTACTATTTAAACCTGTCCTAAAATCTCAAATGCATGTGGAGAAATAAAAATGATTCCCAAACTGTCTTTGAGTAGTAGAAATTTTATTGGTGTTGGTAGTTCTGGGGGTAGGGTTTGTTTCCAATTGTTCAGGAAACAATAAAACAAGGATTATTGACTGCCTTTTAATATATAAAAGCTGTGGTGAAGTCAATGGAGTAAATTAACTCTTTGTAATGCAACAAGATTTGAACAAATGAGTGTCTATAAGAAATCCAGTGTTGCATGGAGCCCCTCTCCCCCTGAAATAGAAAAGACCATTTTAATTGGCATTGTATAAAAGAATAGCAGTGTACTGTTAACCTAGTCCTTTTATATACAGGATTTTTTACTCTACATTTTAATAATGCTTACTCATAAGAATAGAGAGACTCAGAAAGGTTTAAGGAACACAGCCAAGACTCAAACTCCAAATTGACTCATTCAGAATGAAGCGTGTGTCTTGATCACCTAGTATGAGCTGCCAAGTGACCATTTATGAAATACATAATAAGAAGGAATTTCTTCCTGAGCTGGAAGGAAGAATGTGGTTTTAAAAAGTCTCTTTAACTGGCCGGGCGTGGTGGCGCACGCTTGTAATCCCAGTACTTTGTGAGGCGGAGACTGGAGGATCCGGGTTCGTGGCCAGCCTCAGTTCGCTCTCTCTCTCTCTCTCTCTCTCTCCCTGTCTGTCTCTCTCTCTCTACCTAGTGAGGCCCTCCACAACTTCGTGAGACCCAATTTCAAAATAAAGTATAAAAAAATAGGGCCGGGGGTGTAGCACGGAGGTAGAACGCCCCCGGGTTCAATCCCCGGTACCGCCAAAATAAAAATAAAAATGAAAATAAAAATAAATAAAAAAGTCTTTAACTAATGAGATTATAATATAATTCACTGGTAAGACTGGGATTTTTTTCAATGTATCATTAAAAGAGGCCTTCAAATAAAACAAGACTCTGCTCTCCCAGGAAATATTAATCCAAGGAAAGTGATGCAAGTTTCCTTGTTCTGTGCGCCTATGCACCTTCCCAAGGTCTTCTAGCAAAATTCACATTAGGAGATTAATGGCAATATATTCTGATGACATCTATAGTGCAGAATTAGCCTCTATAATGGCACGTATGTACCTTGGTCATAAAATTCAACACTTCAAACTCTCTACTTCAGGTTCTTCGGTGGCCTCTATATTGTCCACTAAAATTATTTCCACAGTGATAAATCCTTCTTTGACACTAAACATGTCAAAAGGCTTACAGAACTCTTTCAGAGTAAAAGAAAGTTCCCAGAGAGGCCTTTCCTTTGTTTTAAATTTTTCCACATGTTTTACAATATATGAGAAAACACATGAAACAGAGACAATTATCAAAACAGAATAATCAAAATAACTAAGAGGGCAGATGTCTTGAAAACCTACCTAAAACATGGTCATATTACACAGAGTAGATATGAAAATAGAAACTCAGAGGAAAAGAACATGCATGGGTTCATTCAGCATTTTATATGCCTTAAGTAATACACATAATGGTTCTTGTGGGTTTCTTTCTAACACTGCATTTTATAATTGAAACGGTTTGTTTTTACATGCATATAATCATATTCCAAGGAAAGTATCTACAAATGCTAAATTCACTAACATAGTAAGCAACTTGTTCTGTTTTGTTTAGTCATTCAAAAATATCTCTTACAGATCTCAGAGTGCAAGTTGGCTGGTGTGGAGGTCATAGTTGAATAAATTGATATGCCTTCTCTGGGCACTTTTTCTAACATTCACTCAACTTAACATACTACTCAATCTATGACCACTGTCTTGAGCCTGACTGAGCAGCAATTCAGCACTGGCAGCTATATACCAAATTGGTTTAGGTTCTTTTTCCCTTCCAGAATCTCCCAGCATTTGAATAAAGTTGCTAACTTCAGGTTAAACTTTCTTTGTTCACATGTAAATCGTCTCTGATTTCCCTGAGTGCAGCATCCTTTTATTATTGCATATGCACATCTCTTCCACAGGAAATACTGCTCTTTTGGACGTCTTTCTGGGTGAGTTTTCCAAAAGCCTTTTAATAACTTGCTTTTCTGATAGTATTTCTTCGAAACCTAAACTTTGTCAATAAGTTATTACCCACTCCCTTCTTGCTGGTCAATACGCCCTTTGGCCCACTAAGCTTCAGCTGGAGGAGGAGGTGATCAGAGTTCAGGGCTAAACACAGCGTTAAATTCTATGATCATCAATATTTCAGGGGAAGGAAAAGAAAGAGCTGCAGCTGCAGTATTCAGCATGCCAATCACTCTGTGAGGCCTGAGATAAGACTTAGCACAATGTCATAAGTAAGTAATGATAAAGTGACATCCAAACTGTGTAAGACATAATGGAGACAATCACAGAAACCCAGTCTTGGGTGTTCCAAACTCCTTCAGAACTGTCCAGCAAGATAGAATATCACAATATGCCCAGAGAGATCAATATTCAGAATTAAAATAATTCCCATGCTATCCATAACATTTAGCAGAACAAGAGAATTGATTAACTGCTTATTCATTGCACACATTTAAGGAAAGTTTTTTAATTAAAAGGAAAACCATATCACTAATAATTAGATTTTAAATTAAAACTTATGACTAATTTGGGAATCACAAGTAACGACTAACTCATTTAACAAAACTAAAATGTATTGAATTGGTATTTCACAGTTAGAAAACTCTAGTAGAATTTATTTGATGATATTAAAAAATAAGGAAATATGTATAGTCCTTCTCTTCAAGACATTTATAATCTAGAACAGGAAAAAATAACCAGAGTTTAAAATGTAACTTGAAAACACTGCAAAGCAATAGGCCAAAGTCATATTTATATGCCAATAATAGGAAATAAAAAGGAGTAAAGAAATGATTGGAGTTAAGTGGCCAAGCATAGTATTATAGGCCACAGCATCTTAAGACTAAGAATTATTAAGAGCTCTGACCTATTTGCGCATATCAAACCGAGTGCAGAAATTGAGCTCTTCACCACCAGTCACCAATGTATGAGTTCTGTGGAACAATCGCCAAGCTAAGTTGATAGCTAACTACTAGGCCTAAAGTACAATTCAGCTTAGTAAATCCCGGCCTGCCAAGAGCATGAAGGCTTGGATAAGAGGTGACAGCATCTTGCTCTCAAATTGCAAATTCTCCTCAGTCTCTGTTAACAAAAAGAGAAGAGAAAAATGAAGGCATGATTTCCGACTAAGGTAAAAAAAAAAACAAAAATAAAAACAAAACAGAAAACAACTAAATTTCCAAAGCAAGGCAAAAATTAACATTTAAAAAATAGTATTAAAATTAATTATGTAAAAAATATCCTGCTAACCAGACAGGAGGATCACAGGTTTGGGGTCATCATGCAGTAACTTAACAAGACCCAGTTTCAAAATAATAAATAAAATAGGGCTGGGGGTGTAGTTCAGAGGTAGGAACTCCTAGAGTTTAATTTCCAAAAACATACGCCCACAGACAGAATCATGATAACCAACTAGGTAAAAATCCAATGGGGGTCCACTAAACTGGCCAGATACAACAGAAGATTGGGCAACTCAGCATAGTAAAGGGATGAATTGTCAAGTTATAGAACAAAAATTCATGGACAATGTTTGGCATAGTTCTTACACTGAAGACATCAAAGATGGACACATTACAAACCAGCATAAGAAGCATGCTATGAAGAATCTGAAGCCATAAACCACTCTTTCTCTTGCCTGGACCTTGATTTTTCTCAGCCTCTTACATTTCATGTCTCTCTATTTCCCCAAGTTTCTGGACTACTCTGCCATTCCAGTTGGCCATTCAGCATGAGCCAACTTGTCTCTACAATCCCCTTAAAGGGACAGAGCATTAGCTTGGTCAACATTTCCTTCAATACTCATGCAATCTTCCAACGTTCACAACAAAGAAGTCCCCATATATTTTTTCTATAAGAGGATATACCCTACTCATAAAGTGTATAGAAAGAAAAGTTTCTAAAGTTTATATAAAAAATGTTGACCTTGAATTGAAAAATAACAGAAAACTTCGCATATCTGGGGAAAAACTGGCAAGGAAATGGAATTTTAAACCACACTCTATTTCCTGGACAAAAAAAAAACCTCATGCTAAGAAGATAAATCAAGACTGGAGCCTATTATGTGGTGATTGTTATTATTATGATGATTACTATTATTGTTATTACTTTGGTACTATTAATTGAACCCAGGGGCATTATACCTCTGAACCTAGGGACATTATACACCCCCAGCCCTTTTTATTTAGTATTATTATTATCATCTGATTTTGAAATAAGTCTTGAGGTCAGCCGCAGCTAAGTTGCTAAGGCTGGACTCAAAACTGTAATCTTTCTGTCTCAGCCTCCCAAGCATTGGGATCAAAGGTGTACACCACCATGCCAGGTTATTATTTTCTTGTTATATGAATAATCTACTTTCATCAAATTATATGAATAGTCTCTCAAGGGTAAAAGTTAGGATATGGACAAATCCAAGTTGTACCAGGCACCAACCCCCAAACACTGCACAGGAACATGATGTTCTTAGGTAAGAACTGGTGCCTGTTAGGATCATTGTCCTGACCCTGGCCTCACGCTCATAGAAAAGAATGTTGAGCAAATTCATTGCAAGCTAAAAGAGAAAAAGAAGAAAGAAAGAAAAGCCTTGTCACTTGTCAACAAAGCTCCTATAGTAATTTTCTGGTTATGCCTTTTTAATATTCTTATGCTTTGAGTTTTGTATTTCCTCTTTATAAACTAGTGGTCATGCCCATATTTTAAATATAGGAATATGAGGGTGGAGGAAAATTGAAGGAGATGGTTTTTGAGAGAATTGAGGGAAATAATACATTATGTTTCACACTCTTCTTTAAATTATTGGATTTGTGTTTCTTCATCTTTCAAAAATACTTAAAAGGAAATTAATAGTTTAGCATTGGTATATTCAGATTTATTCTTTTTATTTCTGTCATTGTTTAATCATAACTACTTTATCTAAGCTTGCAATTTGAAAGATGCTCTTAGTTTATATTCATCATATGTTTATATTTTTACTCTCAGCAATATACAGAAAATCGTCTACAGGTTTTAGCACTGTTGAATCATGTTTAGGTATCTTAATTCTCTTTCAAAATTTATTACATTAATTTATATTTATAATATTTTATGATTATATAGTATATATTATCTGAGAAAATCAAACAGTACATATAATACATGATTATTTATTTAAAGTTGAAATAAATTTTCTTTATATAAATCTTATTTGTGTGCTCATAGTAAATATTATTGCTCTTCCTGTCTAGAATAAAGATAACCACAGTATCCTCTTATACAAATTATCTTTTCTCCAAAAAGTATATTCCAATTTATAAGATTGAAATGGGAATAATAAATAAATATCTTGAATTTAATATATTGAGGGCTTATTCTAGGCTTTTCAGTAATTTCAAATGAATTAAATATGCAAATAAGTTGTTTTTAGATATAATATGAAATACGTGGGTTGTAAAAGAAGCTACTGATTATCACAGAAGGGTCAATCCTGAAAATGTAGATAAGATAACTGGGTATCTAAATATTTAGTTATATATATTTTTTCTAGTTAAAGCAATATAACATTAATTCAGAGGGGGAACCTAATTTCAAAATATTTAACTTTTAATAATACTAATACTTCCAGGTGACAAAATTTCCAAAGTCTATGTACTTCAAGTTAAATATTCAATCAGATAAAATCTATTTGACCTCAGCTAGGTTTCTTATCATCACCAATGTGTTTTAACATGCATAAAGTCACCTGATCTCAAAAGTCCAGTATTGTCAGCTGAGCACAGATGGGAAGACAATGGCTCCGAGTTCAGAAGTTGCTTCACTTTTGTGGTACTAGTAGAGGGAGATGAGGAGATGAAGACTAGGCCATCATTATTCATACCTTTTCCTTATTTAAGAAAAGGAAATATATTGGAATATATCGGAAGCTCCACCAATATTGGAAGCTCCACACAGTGACATTCTGGGGGCTTTTTTTTTTTTTTTTTTTTTGCAGTACCGGGGATTGAACGCAGGGGCGTTCTACCTCCGCGCTACGCCCCCGGCCCTATTTTTATACTTTATTTTGAAACCGGGTCTCACGAAGTTGCGGAGGGCCTCGCTAAGTAGAGAAAGAGAGAGAGAGAGACAGGAAGAGACAGAGAGACAGAGAGAGATCTGAGGCTGGCCGCGAACCCGGATCCTCCGGTCTCCGCCTCCCAAAGTACTAAGATTACAAGTGTGCGCCACCACGCCCGGCTTTCTGGGGGCTTTTTAATTTTTAATTCTTCATAAGAAAATGAAATAATTATGGGCATAACATTTATTCTCCGCATCTACTATAATTGCAAAATGCCCATGGTTTAAAGTTTGAACCTAAAGGATATTATTTGTGGACAGGGAAATCTACTTATTATCATTTGTACTAGTCCAGTCATCAGAATCATGCTTTTATTCCCCTTTGTATTAATCTGAATACTCAAGAAGATTTAATAGTTGCTTTCAGAATTCAGCGCCATTCTAATTTTTCCTCTGTGAGTGGGCTATATTTCTTGGGATACATAATCAGATGAAAGGCACTGACATTAAAAACACAAAAGAGTTGAAATATTTGCTCCATTTATGCTATTCTTGCTATTAATGCCTATCAAAATCAATTACATGTTGCAGACCTCTGGACAGAGAATTCTGCACCTGCTGATGATGGAAAGAGCAGGAAGTTTATTACACTTTTATGTACAAGATACCTTTCCTTTCTCTCCAGTCCTCGTAGCAATCATTAATAACATAACCTTCCATACAGTGGGCTGTCAGTGCTTACCTGCCATTAAGAGAAAAATATGCCCGCATCACCATAGCCAATAGGCAACGCAAGCTGAGGACGGGGTAATGTGAAGAGAAGCATTCCTTCGAGTTATTTTGCCTAATTTTATTTGACACCTGGGAGAAAGCGATATTTTATCTTCCTATTGTAGAAACTGGATAGGAAGAATCAAGACAGTATATTCTGGATTTTTCAGATCAAAGAGGAAAAAAGTCTTTTGTGTCAGTGGCTTAACTATCATTGTTGAAGGTGATGGTAGTCATGATGTTGATTTCAGAATTGTCCAAACTTTGCAGGATATTTGCAAATTAGAACTCACAATGCAGTGGTACAGCCCTATGCTCAATTCCAGGTATTAAAAATTAGAGAATATCAGTGATGTAGAATCAATAACTAAAATGTACACTGATTTATGTTATATATAATATGTGTGTGTGTGTGTGTGTGTGTGTGTGTGTGTGTGTGTGTGTGTGTATGTGTGTGGTACTGGGGATTGGACTCAGGGACATTCTACATCCAAGCTACACACACACCAGCCTGTTTTATTTTTGAAACGGGTTCTCACTATGTTACTGAGAATCTCACTAAGTAGCGAGGCTGGTCTCAAATTTGAGATCTTCCTGTCTCCCAAGTACTGGGATTGCAGGCATGTACCACTTGCCTGGTTTGTCCTATTTTACTAATAAAACTTGTTTTTGTTCTTTCTCTTTATCATTAACATCAAGAAATTTTTAATTTAATAAAATGTCATCACGTGGAAGTACACATGAACAAATCGATTAAAATCTAATGTCTCTAACTGCTATGGCCAGGAAATTGCAATATAATTCATATAAGAGATGTAACAGTAATTCTACTTAGAAGAAAAAGAGATTATCTAATACTAACCTAATTGATCGCAATTTGAAATGTTCAAAGTCTAGACGATCACTCACCAAAAATGTTGTGATATAGGAAATATTTATGGTATTTTGAATAAAATGATGGATGGATCAATTTACCCTAAATTTCCTCTCTTTCTTGGCATTCTATTATTCCATGAAAAGTAATTTAAAGTAAAATATCACAATTGATCAACATTACTCTAAGGCACTAAGAATTTGTGGGAAGTAATGTTTAGTAGGTAAAAATCAACTCATACCATATGTGCCATGATTTATAAAGCACTTCAGTTAATTTTCACAACAGATCTTTAAGTTAAATGGGCCTCTCCCTACCTTTCTCAACAGGGAAAGAAGGAAATTTGCACAAATTAGCACAGTCAGTTGGGTGCAACTCGATTTTGGAAGTCTATGCACTCCATCCCTCCACTCTCAGCATTTAAAATCCTCTATGCACTCTTCTAATTACTTCTGAAATATGTGATTCTAACCCTATTAAATAATATTACTCTGGAACCTTTGGAGAAAACTCCATCTAAAATAGATCTTCTCAGGCAGCCTGCCAAAAATAAAAACGCCAATACCCAGGTCAAGCTTCTGGCTCGGTCTCCTCACTGTAGTGACATCTCTTCACAGGCTCTCCTGGATACTCACCTGGGAAAAACCCAAAGTGGTGCCAAAGGACACCCAGATGCCTCGGCATGCTCTCAGGGGCCTTTCTAGATCTTTCTGTGAAAAGAGGAATTCATTACATCAGAAAAGAAGCTTCCTGACTTCACACTGCAGAAATTAAGTATATTTTGCATGATTTATTCAAATAGCCCTAGAAGATTCTACCAGGAAACTGATTGTCATACACTAGGCTGGTTGTGCTGGAATCTCAGCCAGATTCACATCTTTTTACTAAATAATTTTCTTGGGAAAATTCTTTTGGGCTTAAGGTCTTTTTGGTTTCAACAATAATATTAAGTTTACTCTTCATTTTCTTTCTATATATATATATATTTTTGTTTGTTTGTTTGTTTGGCAATACTGGGTATTGAATCCAGGGGCATTCTACATCTAAGCTACACCCCGACCCCTATTTTATATTTTATTTTGAAACAGGCTTTGCTAAATTGCCAAGACTGTCCTTAAACCTGTGATCCTCCTGTCTCAGCCTCTCAAGTACTGGGATTATAGGTGTTAGCCACCATGCCTGGCTTACTCATTTTTTTAATTAAACAATAACTAAATTTATCCAAAGAAAAGAAAAATCCAACAGTCTGATTATACAGGGAAATTCCCACATTTTTAAGTTTTAAGCTAAAGTAAATTCTCTCCATTATTTTTTTTCTTCAAAGAAAAAGAAAACAGAAATTTCTCAAATTTTTTTTTTTACCACCCATCACTGTTTTTGTTCCACATTTGCCTCAGGCCTCACTCACTTGCTCAAAGAAGAACCCTGCCCATGATGCACTGTCTGTCTCCTCACCAGCTCCCCATCCTCTGACACCCAGGACATCTCAGCCTCTCCAAGACAAGAGGACTGCGCTTCTGTAGGACCAGAATCAAAGTACTGCGGCGGGGATCTGGAAGCTCTCATTCCCAGGCTGGACCCAGCCAGAGTCACGGAAGCTCAGGCTTCCCCAGTAGCTGCCCACCTGGACCAGATAACAAAACCAGTTAGTACAAATACGTTAATACTCTCTGGGCAAATGTTGACTCATGCAAGTCAGAATAGGGAAAGTGCCTGACATAGAAATTCTTCCTTCCTCCATACCATGGCTGAACTGCTTCCAAAGCGCTCTCTGGGAAACTTTCCACATGAAAAAGCAATTAGTTGTAATACTCGCAAGACAGTTCATCTTGGTAATACACCAAATCACTTGAGCTTACGATGGCTTTGCCTCCTTCCTTCACTTGTGGTCCTGGGGTTGCACCTCCAAAATCCAAGAAGGTAGCTTCATTTCAGTCTCTGATTTCAAATAGATGCTGTCTAAACTTCTTTTTTTCCACTTTAGCACATAACATCCCTTAAAACCAAGAAAAGCAAACATAAAAGTTTAAGAGGAGAAATGTTGGTTTATTTTATCATTACTACTAAGGATGTTTCCACACAAATCTCCAAATGAAACTTGAACAATGCATAAATATATAACCATAATGCCACACTTTCTTGCTATCTTGATTAAAATGTAATAAAACAACCTATATTCCATATTTAATGAATCATCATCAAAACTTACAAAATAACCTTCCCAATTTTGGAAAGAAGGGTAAAACTTTTAATTTTTTTCTACTTTATTTCTATATATAGATAGTGACTTCTGCTAAAAGCTGCTGTGAAAAACTTAACTTTCCTAGTGGTTTAGGGTCAACAGTTTAATTTTCTGTAAGCACTTTCCTTTCTTTTATTTCCATATCTTCATTATAGCACACTTTCACATAAAGCTAAATGTACTCTTTCATCACCAAGGCAGTAAAAAGGTTAATTTAAAGCAAAATGAGAGAAAAAAAATAAGTCAGCACTTTACCAGAACCAACCTCTGATTCTCTCACTTCCTCTGTTTAATCTTCTTCCTTGTGAAATATTCCTTATACCCCTGAATATGCAGAATCACAAAACAAACACCAGACCACCTATAACCTTGCTCTGTCTAATCCTGATATTAGGCAAATTTACTGCTGCTTTCTTAAATTAATAAGACATTTAAGGAGTTGATACCACTGGGCCTCCCTCCCCTACACCATTTCTCTCATTCTCTGTCAGGAGGAATTTGACTTTTCAGTCTCATGCACAAATTTGTGCCAGTATTACCCATGTGTTCATATGCAAACATGATCTTTTGTTTTTTTTTTTATAAATGACATAAAATATAAATATTCATTATTAAGTTAACCCATATTTTGGCACTAACTATGTACTGAACAATAATTTAGGAATTGAATTTTCAATGAAAAACAATACAAAGTTTATATTGTTTATGTTGTTTGAACTTTCCATTCCAGCTGAGAAGCAAAACAAGTGTATTTACAATATTCTAGCAGGGTGTGATGTCAGCTTTAGAAAAGGGTCAGTAGATAAAGAGTATTGGAGCAAGGGATGGTAAAACATTTGGGCTTATGAGCAAAACTCTGAATGAAGAGCTGGAGAGAGACATTACGATAACTAGAACCAAGTCTTCCAGAGACAGGCTGCAACAGACACAGAGCTGTGGCCAGCACTGAGTGATTGTTCAAGATCAAACACAATGAAGAAGCCAGGGCCAGTGGCACAAGCCTGTAATCTCAGTACTTGGGAGGCTGAGACAGGAGGATCATAGGTTCAAGGCCAGCCTCAGAAACTTGGTGAGCCCTTCAGCAACTTAGTGAGGCCTTGTTTCAAAATAAAAAATAAAAAGGGATGAAGGCGTAACTCAGAAGGAGAACACCCTGGATTCAATCCCCAGAATCAAAAGAAAAAAAATGGCAGGAATTTAGTGAACATGGTATAAGAGGGGTGGGGGATTACCAAGATTCATTGTGCACAACCCACTTTGCATTCAGCACTACATTTTAGAGATCAAGCCATCGTGTAATGAGTAAATCTTTTTCATTATTTTTAAATTTCCCATTTGTTAGGACAACATAAAAATTAATTGTCCACATGTGTATCAATTTTAGAAAACAAAATAAAATTGTTTCCAATTTTCTCTATTTTTACTACTGGCAACTATCTTAGTCAGCATTCTGAGTGCTATAATCCAAAGACCTGACCATGTAATTTAGAAGGAGGAGGATTTATTTGCTCACAATTTCCTTGGGAATTTGGGGTTCAGTCCATGTGAGGCTGGGGACCGCAGATCTCAGGGCATGTCAGCAGGAAGCAGAGAGAGGGAGAACAATGGATTTATCCACTGTTAAGATTACAATCAAGTCCTGCTTCCAACATTGCTACCTTGTTTCAGTGGGGGCTAGGGAGACATTCTAAATCCAAATCATTTCACCAACAATACTACAATAAATGTGCTTTATATATTTGCAGAGGGCTATATTTTCCAAATTCTTCTTTTCTATTTGTTGAACAAACAAGGTGATTCATTTTTTGATTGCCACTGTTTTTGGATTTGATTATTACACAAATACCTTGTTTCCAATGGAGTATTATTTCTTTTTCATAATTGGTCCATTGTAATCATACATCTTGATGGGTTTCAGGGTGGTAGAAGCATACATGCACACATCGGTCAATTAGCCCTCCCCCAATTCCTACCCCGATTCCCTCCCCCTTCCCTCCTTCTCATGCTCAGAGTACTAGTTGACTTTGATAAATTTGTGCATGTACATCCTGTGCTTTGTCATTATTTCAATATTTCTGTATTATATGTATGTGAACTGAATGGGATATTTTAATAGTTATTTTGAGACTAAATAAAATACACTACACCTTCATCTCTGCCACTCAATGAATATATGTATAGAAGGAAACTGTTCTTGAGACTTCTCCACATCTCCGGCAATAACCACTTGCCTTTGACAACTACCAGACTGGTAATCAAGGGTCCCTCCTATTGTCCCTTTCCTTTCAGTGCTGGGGGCAAAGTGAAATTGATCATATATTTAAGGTTAGTCAGAAGTCAGGAAAAGTACATCAAGAGAAAGAATATAATAGAACATAGCTTAGTGTGGTAGTGCCTGCCTTTAATCCTAGTACTTATGAGGTTGAGACAGGAGAATCACAGGTTTGAGGTCAGCCTCAGAAAGTTAGGAAGACCCTATTTCAAAATAAAAAAATTAAAAAATTAAAAGGTCTGGGGTGTAGCTATGGAGTATAATGCCCTTGGGTTCAATGCTCAGTGCTTAAAAAAGAAAAAAACAGTAGAACATGACAAGCAAGGGTTAGTATTGACTAACCTCAAAGAGGCAAGCAGATAACAGAATTCTGGATTCATCCAGTAATCAGGAAGCCTACAGTTTGAGAGTAATAGATCCATAACTACATAAAGAAATGCAAAGGTTGGGGATTCAAATGTGTACACCAGATAGCAGAGTAAATCACTCAGGAAAATAATCTGGTGCACATGTACCCGGTGCTTGATAGTCAGGGAGATTTTATTTGCATCAACTGTTGAAGCAGGCCTTCCATAGACATGACCCACAAACCAGCAGAACAGGAACAGACCATCAGAAAGGGGGTAAGCAGGAAGAAAGTAAGTCCTCACAACCATACAACATGGTTTACTTAAGAAATATAGTGTTTAAAATGAAGACGGAAATCAGGTGTGGTGGCAGAAATCTATAATCTGAGTACTTGGGAGGCTAAGACAGGAGGATCAAAAGTTGGAGACCAACGTCAGCAACTTAGTGAGGCCCTCAGAAACTCAGCAAGACCCTGTTTCAAAATAGATAATAAAATAGGGCTGGGGGTGTAGCTCAGAGGTAGAGCAGCCCTGGGTTCAATTCCTAGTACCACATAAAAAAGGAAGAGGAGAGAAGAGAGGAGAGAAGAAACAGAAAAGAAAAGGGAGAAGTATAATAAGTTCCTAATAGAAACTGTCAACACCTCTTCATTCCTCAAACCCTAATGTATTCCTATCACTTCTCATTGCCAATGTTCCCATTTCTCTGAACAGTGGTGTTTGTTTCTTTGTTTGTTTGTTTTGTTTTGTTTTGTTTTGTTTTCAAAACCCTGGAAAGGTAGAATGCTCATGGATGTGGAAGGCCAGAAGTGCCAGCTAATAATATTCTCAGGGAGCATCCCCAGCCCTGCGCTCACATCCCTGCCTTCTCTCCTCTCAGATAGGATAGTCCTAAAATCTGATTTTGCTGTCCTCCAGTTTTCCCAAGGAATTAACCTCCAAGTGCCCTATTGATTTTGGTACTGGATTTTAAAAAGTACCCTTCACTGACAACCGTCCCTTCATTACTTTTTTTTCCGAATCCTATGCTGCCATACTGTACTTCTTCCCCCCAAAACCATTCAAACTCTAATTTCTATTTCAAGGACCAAAGACCTCATTTTCTTTCTCGCCACTGGCTGGGAACCACACTCAGCTCCTAGCGACCACTCTCAGCCCCTTCCCTGAGCACCTCTTCATTTCTGCAATGGGAAAATCTTCCATGTCAAATTTTTCTCAGGTTTCCAAACTCTAAATTCTTCAGTCACCAGCCAGAGAAAACTCTTCACTATTGGAAGACACTGTGATCAGGTCAAGACACTTAGATAATTTCCCTGTCTTTGTTGTTGTTGTTGCTATTGTTGTTGTTCTGGGAATTGAACCCAGAGACATTCTACCTCCAAGCTATAACCCAGACATTTTTATTTTTTTGCTGAGGCCAGCCTTGAACCTTCCAACCTCCTATCGCAGTCTTCCATTTACTGGGATTATAGGCCAGCACCACCGGGCTGGGTTAATTTCCCTATCTTAAGATCAACTGATGGGGAATCTTTGGGCTGTACCTAGATAAGTGTTTGAATATCGAAAGCCCAGGAAGCAGGGAGAGCCATTTTAGAATTCTTTCAACAGTAGTCATCTTACTTTAAGATGAAATTGTGATATTCTTACAACTCTGTAAATATACAAATAATCATTGAATTGTGAACTTAAAACAGATGGAGTTAATGGTACGTAACTTCTATCACAATAAAGCTTTAAAAAATCAACTTCCATATGCATTATCTTACTTAGTCTTTAGGAAGTTGAAATGACTGTATTGCAGTTATTATTATTCATATTTTGTAGATAAAGCAACACCAAGACTCACAGAGTTTAAGGAATTCCTGGGAATAGATAGTGGCAAAAAGCAGAATTAGATGAATTCCTTTTTTGTGGATATCATCACATTGTCCTACTTATTTTCTGTTTTTATGAAAATGTAAGAGAACTTCAGAACTTCTCAGTTGTTACTTGGAAAATAGACCCTACTTTAAGATGCTGATTATATCACAAACATTTTGTTACTTGAACTGCTGTCAGTATTTACAATCAGTTTTTATGGGGTTAAAGTTGAAGAAAATACTTCATAATACCCCAATTGCCCTTTCCATAAAACCATCCCCCAGATAGGAAAGAGAGACAGGAAAGGAGGGAAGTGTTATGTGATTAACATCAGAGTAAGAACTTTAGTCAATTTTTTTCAGCAAAGAAAGAAGCGTATAATAAATTCTAGTGTCCCACATTAGAGATGGGCTCTTTTATCCTCTACACATTTTGCCTAAGAGTGTGGAGTCTCCAATGCACAACATGAACAGTCACAGCTGTTATTTCCACTGTTTCAGAAACTGCAACCCTAAAATAAATCCCACGCTTAATTAGCAATTCAAATATTGCAGAAAATATTTCTATGCTCCAATTTTTTCAGCTGATAAAAATTCAGGTTTTTAATAAAAAAAGTAAGACAACTAAAATATTATAAGTCCAGGGAGAATGCAAGAATAAAAATGATTTTTATTGTACTTTTTCCCCTAAAGGAAAAACAGTTCCTTCATATAAAGTATGTTTTAGGGATCACTAAAAATTTTGCAAATGTTTAACAGCTGCCTGGAAAATCCACAAAAGAAAAAAAAATAATAGGTTGTGCTTTTTTTGTTTTTTTGGTAAAAGTTTTGGAGACTATGGAAAGAATATAAGAATATAAACCATTAAAACATGACTGGCTTTTTTTTTAATTCCATAAATGACAGAATACTCTTTAAATACAAAACAAGTGTGCATACATGTTTATCTATTTAATGACTTCCATTCTATTGGCTTAGACATCCACGATGTCTTCATGACATTCTTTTCCTCATTTCTTTTTTTTTTTTTTTTTTTTTGCAGTACCAGGGATTGAACCCAGGGGTATTCTACCTCTGAGCTACACCCCCGGCCCTATTTTTTATCCTTTATTTTGAAACCAGGTGTCATGAAGTTGCAGAGGGCCTCACTAAGTAGCTGAGGCTAGCCCCGAACCCGGATCCTCCGGTCTCCGCCTCCCAAGTACTGGGATTACAAGCGTGCACCACAACGCCTGGCCTTCCTCATTTCTTACCCACATATGTCCTCAACCCAAAATATGATAAAGAACCATTGTGAATTGTTGCTGTTTTTGTTAGGAATCTTAGAACATTCATTTCTAGCTCTTACCCCCTTATCTAATAGTACATATATACGTAGGGAGAGGGGTGTGCTAAATAGTGCTTGTAATAGCTACTTGTAACTCCAACTGAGTGGATATGAAACACTTAAATTTGTAAGAAAGAAGTTGTAATTCTTGGTTGGCTAAGTTGTAATCCCTGGGACAAGCATCCTTAGTAATGGGTTAGGCAGAACTGCCTACAGATTCACAAGAAGTAAGCATGTTCATAATTTATCATGATACAATTCTGAACTTCCAGAATCTCAAGAAATAACTACAATTTGGTACAGCCAAGTGAACAGCTACGTAACCATCTACCCAGCTTTATGTACTATCTGAAGTATTTACTCCTTAGGGTCTTAACACAGCTTTCCTCTGGGGTAACCAAAGTTAGTGATTGTCTTTCAAAAATAACTTGCCCGTTATGCCCTGATTCATTCTGTCTGCTTCCTACACAGTTTCCTTAGTTAGCATTGTCACTGCTATAATCTAAAAGCCTGAACATGTAACTTATTTGCTCTTGATTTTCCTTGGAGATTTTGAAGTTCCGTCCATGTGAGGCCGGGAACCGCAGATCTCGGGGCATGGTGACAGGAAGCAAAGAGAGGGAGAGCACAAAGCTTTGCTTTCACATCATGGAGGCTGGAAACAAGAGAATGCAAGGGGAGGAGAAACCATATATACTCCCTAAGGCCACAGCCCCAGAGACCCATCTTCTCTAGTCACACCCTCCCAGCCCAGGACACCACCCTGGGTTATCCACTGCTGAAATCTAACACTCATGACTTAACTATATCAACCCTGAATATTAATAAATGAGCTCTTTAGGGGACATTCTATATCTAATTATAACAACAATTGATTATTTCCTGGGGTAAATATGAGAAAAAATAAACAATAAAGGCAAAGCAGAACTAATTAAATTAGTGGTGGCTTTCTGATGTATCAATTATACATACACAGTGGAATGTATCACAAATGGGATATCAGTTAACTACATTTTTCATATATGATGCCTTACGCAACCGGCAAATATAAGTTGACTAACACTCAGGATAAGTATATAATCACTGGATATAGCAGTCACATGACTGTCCTTTAAATTATCATTCTCTGGTCATTGATGGTCTGAGAAAAAAATTAAAAGAAAGCATGGTGTAGTGTTGTTTTATTAGGTTCAATTGAAGTTTGCAAATATGCAGGTGGGTAGATGAATAGATACATAGATGATGAAGATAGATTAGATAGATACATGATAGATGATGATAGTTGATAGATGATGGATGGATTGATAGATAGATAGATAGATAGATGATAGATAGGTAGATATAGATAGATGATAGATAATCAGATAGATGATAGTAAGATAGATAGATAGATAGATGATAGGTAGAGATAGATAGATAGACAGACAGACAGATAGATATGATAGATAGATAGATGATAGATATGTTAGATAGACAATAGATAGATAGATAGATAGATGATAGATAGATAGATAGATAGATGATAGAGAGATGATAGATAGATAGAGAGATAGATTTAAAAATGCCTCCCAAGAAATTGCTCAGAAACTTTATAGTAAGCAATTTCCTATCTGAATAAAAAAAAAAAAAAACTTTCAACAGTGGAAAATGTACTTCCCTATGCACCTAACTAAATAAATGTTGAACAAACACTTATGGGCTATTCATTTTAATTATAATTTAATGGTTTCTCCAGAAATTATGAGATGCATACTTAACTTATGGCCTATTTAGAATTGATATTTTACCACCTTAATTTTAACAGTAAACATTTTACCATACAGGTGCTTTTATGATGCCCTATCGTTAGAGCTATTTTACAAATCATATTTACATACATTGAAAGCATTTAATACATTTTAAAGAACTCAAGAGTTGTTTACACAATATTCACCTTTTCTGTTTTATTTTTCTTCAATGATGTCCCAAGTTTCCTTCCAGTATCATTACCCTTCTTTTCTGGAAAGTGCTCTTCAGCAGTTACTGGATAGCAGTTCTGAGGGCTACAAATACTTAAAGTTTTCTGTTATCTGTGAATGTTTTGCTTCTTCATCATTCCCGATTTTTAGTGGGAATATCATGCTGCATTAATAGTCTTTTTCAGCACTTAAAAAATGTAACGTCATTTAGTTCTGGTGCCCACAATTTTCAGTTAAAAGTTCTCCTTAGAATCCCTGTTCCCTTCCAGGCAATGTATTGTTTTCCATTAGCTGCTTTTGGGGTGTTCTCTTTGCCTTTAGTTTTCAGTGCTTTGATTATTATGCGTCTGCGCACACATCATTTTGGATTTGTTCTGTTGGCAATTTGGTCATCTTTTTGAATTGTGGGTTTATGTCTTTTGCCAAATTTGAGCTGTCTTCATTATTTTTTTAAACATCTTTCTTTTGTATTACAGTTTTTATGGGACTCTAACAGCATGGATATTAGATATTGTGTTAATGCCCCACAGGCTCTTCAACCTTTGTTTGTATTTTTAGACTTTTTTTTCCTGCATTCATTTTTGATAATTTTTATTGATTTATCTTCACATTCACTCACCCTTTCCTTTGTTTTTGTTTTTGGTTTTCTTTGGTATTGGGGGTGGGGAACCCAGGGCGGAGGTTCTACCTCTAAGCTACAGCCACAACCCTTTCTTTATTCTTTATTTTGAAACAGGGTCTCGCTAAGTTGCCAAGGCTGGCCTTGAACTTGCAATCCTCCTGTCTCAGCCTCCCAAGTACTGGGATTAAAGGCATGTGCCACCATGCCCAGCTCTCTGTTTCCTTCATTTCCTCTTGAGTCCTTCAAGTAATTTTTTTCCAGTTTTGTTTTTCAGACCATTTGGTTCTTCTTTATATCTATTTTATCCTGTGCATCTTGCCTCAGGACTTTAAGAATCACCACCCCACAGTCACCAGCAAGATATTGCCTAGCATAAGTCCATATTACTTGGGGTGGCATGAAAGTTTCTGTTGTTATATGCATAGCATTTCTAAATTACTTAAATGGCTAAGACTTAAACTTAGACTACCTCTAGAAATAGTTTGCTTTCTCATTACTTGGTGTAGAATGTCCAAATACTTTTGAGTCAGCAATTTAAATCTATATTTGTGCTTTGTCTATCTCTGATTTTCTTTCAGTATCAACCTACATTATGCTCCTAAGCAAAGGCATAATTCTCTAAAAGAAAAAGAAGAGGCAAAAAACATGTAGCTGCCAAATAAATTATGGATAGGGTATTGAAGCTGATATATTTGTTCATGTTGTGATTTGGGGATTCATCGGTAAAGCAAAAGAAAATGTATCATAACAAAGAAGGCTATAGCATAGACATTTGCTCTGTATTTATAATAACAAAATACACTTTTGTGTCTGAGGAAGGAATTCAATTTAATGTTATTTGTTTAGCCAGCTTTTATATAGTATGCAGTTTCCTTAACACACACCTCCAATCACGTGTAGGGACTTGCACTCCCACTAAAATAGGACTGCTAAGCTTGAACTATTGGTCTACAGTGTTTTAATAACAGATTTTGAGTTTACCAATAAAATTAGAGTCAGTGTTTAGATCTAATGCCTATGTTGTGAGGTAAATCCGAGAATAATGTATGAGGATACCTTCAAAATTCTATTTATAAATGTGTTTTCCTTAATGAGACTAAATAGGCAGAGCTTTTCTGTGTGGTGTCTAGATGCCTAACTAGTTATTTCCTTGAAATTCATTCTTAGGAATCTAGCATGTGTTAGAACAACTTGCCTTTTTGTTACAGCCTTTATTCCAGTGCACTGACTCCTATTTTCTATACAGGAGCTGAATTTCATGATGTTGCTGATTTTCATATAGCATTATTTTATGGTAGCAAGATTCTTCCTTTTTTACTATCATCACAGTGTGATCTATAGCTGAAGTAAATATACTGATCAATTTGCTTGGATAGATTTAGTTCCTTTTTATGTAAAACACTTAAGAGTTTAGTTGCAAAATGCTTTGGCATTCAAAGAAAACTATGTTAGAAATAATTATTGCAAGTGACTAAAAGTCATTTGCAAAAAATGAGTTATGAGATATGTAAGTTGTAGCATAATGTAAATATCTAATACAGAGCATACTCTGATTTTTGGAAATCACGGAACACTACTCTGGCAAAGCAAGACACTTGGGAACAAAATAATAAAACTCTTGAAAAACAAAGATGTTGGCTCAAAGTTCTACCAAAAGATTCCAAGAATAAGCCAAACCTAAATAAGATCAGATATAAAAGCATTTCAGTATAATTATATACCATATTGTAATAAAATCCTATATATATTCATGTAACTTTTTTCAATTAAATTCAAAATGTTTTCACTTTTTCCATTATCTTCCTTCTCAGTCATTGACCTTGCTTCCTGCTTCATTGAGAAAGTTGACATGATTACCACATTTCCCTGCTGACCTACAATGTCAGTCCCATTGGCTCTGCCTTCCCGCCTGCTGGAATAATGCACAACTAGCCATTTGCATCACTTGAGTATTTGTTCCCATTCTCTCACACACTCAAGAATTTTGCCATAATCATTCTCTCCTCTCTTACATAATCATTTTTTCCTCCTGTGTGATAAATCTAATCAGCATCAAAACATGATGGCTTTCTCTCATTAAAAACAAAACCAAGCCGGGTGTGGTGGCGCACGCTTGTAATCCCAGTACTTTGGGAGGCAGAGACCGGAGGATCTGGGTTGGTGGCCAGCCTCAGCTCTCTCTCTCTCTCTCTCTCTCTCTCTCTCTTTCTCTCTCTCTTTCTCTACCTAGCGAGGCCCTCTGCAACTTCGTGAGACCCGGTTTCAAAATAAAGCATAAAAAAATAGGGCCGGGGGCGTAGCGCGGAGGTAGAACGCCCCTGGGTTCAATCCCCGGTACCGCAAAAAACAAAACAAAACAAAACAAAACAAAACCCTCCATGGACCCACTTCCTTATCTTCCTACATCTCTCTTTTGTTGCTCATCTTTGCTCCTCATATAGCTGTCTAAATTTACTTTAACCAATTCATCTCTTTATGGTCTCCCTTAAACCCATTTCATGCAAGCTATCACCCCCACTTGGATGAAATTAATTTTGTCAAAGTCACCAATAACCTTCTGTCTCTTAAGTCAGCCATCCTCAGTCTCCACATTGCTCGATCCATCAGCAACTTGACATTGGCCGTACACCACCTTGATTATGTCCTTCTCTTAGATACACTTGCGTCCCTTGGTTTTCATCACATCCTCTTGGTAGCCTGTCACCATTCTGTCCTCTTCTCATCATGTCTTATACCTGCTGGTCTTCCTAACCTCTTAGAGTTGTAGCATCCCACTGCTCTCTACTCCCTCCCCAGTCACTCCTTTGATAGTCCTATATTCTCTCAGGAATCTAAATGCCAGCCAATAACTTCAAATTTACATCTCCACCCTTTATCTCTTTCTTATAATGCAGACTCTCCTTACTTTTACTTGGATATCCAGTAAACATTTCTACTTGATTGTCTAATAGGTATTTCCATTTGGATATCATATACATATTTCCAACTTAATGTAACCAAAACTAAACTTCCAATATCCCCAAACTGCTTTACCTGCCTTCTTTCTCTGTAACTCCAATTTTCTAAATGTTTGAGCCTAAAATGTAGATTTATCCTTGAGTTCTTCCTTTCTCTTACACCCACAATTGGTCCTTCAAGAAATTGTCTTGGCTGCATCTTCAAAATACATCAACAATTCAATTTGCCCAAAATTCACACTTACATTTTAAGACCCTGGTGTAGGCCTCCATCTTCTCTGGTTAGTTAGGATTAATGAAGTAGTCTCATAATTAGTTCCTTGTTCCAACCTTGTCCTAAAAAATTACCTTCCGTAAAGCATCCCAGTGTGTGTTTTAAAATACAATCCTATTACTATGTCAAACGTGGCTCAATGTCTCCCAGTGTCTCCTCCTTTCTCTCAGAGAAAACATCTGATATCTTTACAGGAGCTACATGCCTCTTCCTAACCTCGCTCACCCCTCTGTCCTCAACTCTGTCTCTCCTCCTCACTCCCTGTACTGCAGCCCCACTGCTCCTTTGCTCTCCCTAGAACCTTTCAAGCATGTTCTTACCTTAGGGCCTTTGCTCTACTGTCGCTCCTTGTACTTTGTCTAGATAACCACATCATTCTTCAGGTTTTGGCTCAAATGGTACACTCTTAGGGAGACTTTCTCCCAGAAACATTTAAAATTGATTTTCCATCCAAGGATCAACATTTCTGATGTTTTTCATTCTGCTCATTTTTTTGTAAGTAGCATTTATTTGCTAACATTCTATATCATTTACTTATATAGTCAAGTATGGGGATTTTGTATCTGGTTTGTTCCTGTGAATCCCATTCACTAGAACAGTGACAAATAATAAGCACTGACATATAGAATAGACGCCCAATAAATATTTTTATTAGTGTCACATGAACAATTCATTTTCTTTTGAAGAACATGTTCATTATATTATTTCTCAGATTGTATCGACTCTCCCGGACACCAGACCTAAGTAGAACTAATTGCATGACACAATGCTGAAATGAACATTTAAAAAAACCTCTATTCTCCTCAGAATCAATAATTCAAATTAAAATACAAACACCTGATATTACAATGTGTACTTTTTCTTCTGTTTTCAACATTTATTCAATTACATGATTCTCCATTCATCTCTTTTGTACCTTGTGTGTATTTTGACTGAAAGTATCAGATACCCTCAACAATAACAGAACAGAATGAATGCAGGGTTTTACTTTAATAGCATACTCCCAGGATTCAAATATTATGTGCCACAATATGAACCAAAATTGTTGTATTGGACAGGTTCTCTAGATTAACAGAATACACAGAATGAGTATATTTGAAAAAAAAGATTTATCAGATGGGCTTACAGTTTGAAGCAATGTAGTCCCAGGTTCTGACTGCACGTGGAGAGTCAGAGGAACCAGTAGCTGGTCGAAAGGTCTAAGAGCTGGAGTCTTAGTATCGGAGCAACCACTAATTCAGTCCCAGTCCAAGACGTGAAGATCAGGAAGCTCTTCGGAGAAACAATGGTGAAGTTTCAGTTCGAAGGGCTGGAGGCTGAGAAGATCAAGAAGCTCTTCAGAGAAAGGCGAAGCTGGAGGCCGACGATCTCAGGCGA
>PVJS01016143.1:0-37892 GCA_004027185.1 Glis glis
TGGTGGCGCACGCTTGTAATCCCAGTACTTTGGGAGGCGGAGACCGGAGGATCCGGGTTCACGGCCAGCCTCAGCTCTCTCTCTCTCTCTCTCTGTTTCTCTCTCTCCTTAGTGAGGCCCTCGGCAACTTCGTGAGACCCGGTTTCAAAATAAAGTATAAAAAATAGGGCCGGGGGCGTAGCGCAGAGGTAGAACGCCCCTGCATTCAATCCCCGCCCGGTACTGCAAAAAAAAAAAAAAAATATATATATATATATATATGAGTGAATATCAGAATTATCTGATGTGGTTAAGGGAAATATCTATTTAATCTAAGATTTTAATGTATGCTGTAAACTCTCATCCTGGATCTGGAATCTGAGACTGAAAGCTCAATTCAGGCTACAGCTATAGCAAGTTGACAAAATAGCTAAGCTTTTGGATCCCATTTTGTACTCTGTAAAATGAAAAGTATTAGGTAATTTACAAGTTCCCTCCATGTTTAAAATGCATACTAATAATTAAAACATTTAAAAATCTTTTAAGAATGTTTATTCAAATAGGAACTAGGAGATTGGCCCCAATAATATTTTATTTTTATTTAAAATATATATTCAGAATATATTAATATTCCATCATTATACTACTAAACTCCTAATTTAATGGTTTTATAACTTTTCCTAGTCTCTTTTCCTGATATTTAACAATGACGAATGAATAATTTGAAAAGCTATGAAAATTAATGAGACCCTTTGACATTGAAGATGTATCATTTGCATGCAGATTTTGGGGGGAAAGATCTTTGCACTAATCATAGCTCCAGTTCTGTTTTGGAACCCTTGAAATAAATAGATTTGATTTCAGACATCCCAAACTGTAAAATGAAACTTAAAGACATTACATACAAATTAAATCACTATCTGATGCCAGAAGAACTAGGTTACTAGAGATTTTGCTATGATATAAAGCAAAATGGTGATCAAACTGTGAGTCTATGGCTACTTTTATTTCTTTTTCTGTTCTCTAACTGCTTAGTGGTAGATTAGTAGTGTCATGTATAAACATAAAAATGTGTGATTCTATCAGAAGTGCCTAAGTAGTGAAAATAATACTACTCTCCAAACCTTCATCTTCTTCTCTAGTCAAGTCAGGACTGGTTCTGTTACAACAACTTTAAACTAGGACACATTAATTTATATGTCATTCTTCACTATAAGTCTGATGGAGAAATTTATTCTTTATCAGTTATGTGTCTTAAGTCTGTTAGCTCTATTAAATTAATGCTATTTTAATTTTAAAAGCAAATTATAGAACTGATTTTTCAGTACTCTTTAGACTAGAGAAATCTATATTTGATCATTTTAAATTCAAATAGTTCTTATGTCCCCATTGCTTACATTAGAAAAGGATAGAAAGCATAAATCAGGTATACTATTGATTAGTTAAATCTAGGAATTTCTTCACCAAGTGAATAAAGTCCTCAACACATAGGACAGTAAATATAAGCTATTAACCACCTTTAGACTATAACTCTTGGGTGTGATATTTGAGAAAATATTGGGGCATTTTATAATGATAACTGTGGGGAACTAATAAACCCAATGTTATTTCCATAATTACATAGATTAAATTTTATGTGAACAAACTGTAATATAAAACCATGATTAGTATCTATTGAACTATCATAGAAAATAATTTAATGCAACAAATATTTGCATTTATATTCTCCCAAAAATAAGTAGTAAGAATAGTAATATAATTTATGCTTCTCAAAACAATTTACAACTGAAAATGTTTTAAATATTCCCATTCACTCCTTTAAACATCATTGTAAACAGGATTAATAAAATCAGTTTTAGTTCTGACATTTCTCCTGATCATCAGACCTGATTTTCTAATTGGTCACTAGAAAAATAAGATGTCTTGCCATCCCCTCAGCTACAACTAATCCCAAACCAAATTTGTGCTCTCAAACTTCTCTTACAAACTGAAATTCTCACTTAGTATGTGTTATTACAGAAGCATTAACATTTTAGAAGAATAGAAGAACTCATCTAAGATGATGGTTCTCAACTATGAGTGGTTAATACTAGGTACAGATATATACATATGTGAAAACAGGAGACAGAATCCTTTGTACAAATATAATCTTACATAGAAGTCCTATATAAAAAAGAGAAACATATTTTGCTTTGAAGTTGGAAGAAGATGGGAATAAAATTCTCAGCAGGTTATTTCCCTTCTCTCTGCAGTTTAGTAGCTCTTGAGAATACTCCAAATAATTTATATTTTCCATTAGAACACCATTTGGACAGGTTATCCAGGTGATCCCTGTACTCTATAGATGAAAAGTTTTGAGGCCCAGCCAGACCCAAGATCATAAAGCTACTAAGTGTTAAAATTCAGGCCTGGACTCAAGTCCAGAGTCTTTACTACATTACATTGCCTGGTGTCACTCAGGCTCTTTCTTAAATTGACTTGGGAGCAGTGGTCACTGACTTAACTGCCCCTCAGTAAGAAAGGTTGTGAGTGTGCCTCAGCACCTCATTGATTCCTATCAATCTCTTCAGCTCAATAAATTGTACCTCCAGACACATCATCAGCCTATATTTTTTTTTCTTGTGTTCCTTTTCACTCATATTATTCCTTCAAACTCCATCTTGAAAATATTCCAAAGCTGTGGTGGGGAGATAAATAATCTAAGATAGAAAAAGGTTAACCAACTTCTCACATGTAGCTTGAGAGTCTCCATTGTTTCCCATTAGTTGAGCTTTCTGTATCGTTTCCTGTTTCACCTGACCACTTCCCATAAAGTACTGCTTACTCCCGTAGCCTTAATTTCCTTTTTAATTAATAATGTTTGTCTTCTCTCTCACATATCATCTAATTTACTCACTGTATGTTTTCCCACAATGCAAAGGTAGTCTGTACTGTTAAAGAAACAGAAGAAACATTCTCTTTTCTAAACTGATTGTTTCTTAAAATTATTTTGTTTCTTTACCACTCTTCCTCCAGTTGTCCTTTTTTTGAACTCTGCAAATCCATTCAATGAATAGTCCCCCAGAGCACCAACTAGATCATCTCACTCCCCTGAGAAAAATCCTTTGGTTGATTTTAATTGTGTGGATGTGAAGTAATAAGCTCTACTGTGATACATTTCCTCCTAAAGTCTATTGTCTTGTTCTTAATCCAGCTCAGATGCTACCTGCTCTTGAGAACTCTTGGTGACCAGATTCAGCAACATTATCCTATGTGCTCCCATATTACTTTGATAATGTATTAAAGCAAATACTAGATCTCATGTTATTTATTTTTTATTTATTTTTTGGTACTGGGGATTGAATCCACAGGCATTCTACCTCTGAACTACAACTCCAGCCTTATTTTGTCACTTATTTTTATTTTTATTATTTTTTTTGTGGTGCTGGGGATTTAACCCAGGGGCATTCTACCTCTGAGCTAAACCCTCAGTCCTATTTTATTTTTATTTGGAAACAGGGTCTCACTAGGTTGATGAGAGTCTCACTACTTGCTAAGACTATCCTCAAAACTGCAACCCTCCCATCTGAGCCTCCCAAGTACTGTGATTATAGGCATGCGCCACCACACTCAGTGAGACCTCATGTTATTAAAGTTATTCAAATGTAATTCCACTGGAATATATACTCTCTTATGAATTAGATCTTGTATGTTTTTATTTCTTCCTATACCCCCTTCTTCAAGTGGCTGTTGAATAAATATTTTTATTGAAAGTGTACTATATTCATGAAGTAATTCTACAATTGTGGGTGACACTCAAATTTCATTGATATTTGCCACTGTAGAGCATTTGGCATTATTCCTACTTGCCTTTTCAGTTAGTATTGCCTCTTAAATTTGAATTTCTAAGCCTCAATCTTCCTCCACTACAGTTTCTGTAGGGCTGAGAGTTCTCTTTAGTAAAGATCAGATATAGCAAATGGCAGGGGGAAAATACCAGTGGCCAGAGCAATACATACTGTGCTCATTTCTTGTGGTAGATTTCCTATCTTCAATAACAAAACTTCAGTAGATTTTTCTAAACTTTTCCCATCTGCCACATCACAACTTATTTTGTGTTACTGTAGCATTTTTTTCTCTTAAATAATTTAGCACATTTTAATAGGGTGCTTGGTAAACCTTCTGGAGGTATTTTTACCCTAAAACATTCAAAACATTTTAGATTATTTGAATAGTTGTTGTTAAAGAAAATAGGGAATGGGACAGCATCCCCATCTCCACAGATGCTAACGGATGCTCAATGATCACAATAAGGATAATATAAACCACAATATTTGGTGTGGACAGCTGACATTTTCTCAAACTTATTTAAACGTGGGAATAAGAGCTTTAGAAAAGTTTGTTATTTTTAAATAGTTCTCTCATTATTTTAAGCATGCAATCTGAACAGGGTTGTATTATCTATTCAAACACAGATTCCACTTGTGTCCCTTAGCCACTCCAGATTGCTACATTTGCATGGAAAATCTGCATCTGCTACTGAACAATGCAGGCTGATATAAAAAATATGAAATAATTCCAATGAATATTTAATAATTGTTGAGTGTATCTGAAAATTTAATAGAAAAACTTGTGAAATTTTTAATAAAAATACAACTTAAGGAGTGAAACCTATTTTCAAATAAACAGTGTTAACCATAAAATATCCACCTTGGTAAACTCTTATATATCTAAATACGATTTATGTAACCCATACAATATAGGCTACTATTAATACCATCCTTTACTAAAAGCACAAATGAAAGGAATTATATATCTCTTTGAGTATGCTTCGTCCAAAATTTCCTAAAGTATGGCCTGTATAGATGTACTCAAAGAAATATCCTTGCTTGGTGACCACAGTATTCTGTAGTTCAGTGTCTTCCTGGGAAATTCACTAAGCACAATAGTCTTTTAAGGCTTTAATACTAACACAGTAATGGTATCTGTTAACCACGTTTAGTTCGAGTCCTAGTGCTACAGGTGAAGGGGAAAACCCATAAAAAAGGATGTGAGAAAAGTTATAGAAGAAATAATTTACTGGTGTTTTAGGGGGACAGTCTCCTTTCTGACACTCTGCTCAAAACTCTATGCTCTTTCTGGCCCATATCAAGGATAGATACAATACACTTTTCAGTAAACACAAGAGTCAACTGAGAGAAAGGAATCTTTCAGACTTATACAGCAAATTTAATCTGCATATAACCAATTCTGCTGGAGGCCAGTGTGAAAAGTGGCCAACCAACCATCGAGACAGGAGGAAAGTGACTCCATCAACAGGAGACTGTAAAGTTCAGAGCCTATCTCATTTTTTATAATGTAATATTTTTTCATTATATCTTCTCAGCCATGCAAAAAATTTAAATGTATGAAAACAGCCATAACAGATAGATAAAAGAGTTCACAAACAGAATATGAACCACAGCAGAAAAATTAGTATGCTAAGTATGAGACTTGACTGAGCAATTGGAAAGTAATCATCTCAGGACTTCTAGTAGTATTATTTACAATGTGGACTACTCTAGTAGATGATGATCAGCTTAGCAAGTCACTCAGTAAAATGTAAATTAGGAAAATGGAAAGACAGATTTTGTCTCAATCTGCAGAGGCTTACTCCTTATAATAGCAAGATAGAATAGTTGTAACAGAAACCACATAGTCTGAAAAACTGAAAATATTATTATATAGGCCTTCACAGAAAGCTTGCCAACCTCTGATCTCCACCATTAATTCGGGGGTCACGGATTGTACTTTAAAATTTTAGATTCAAGGAAATAAATTAATTTCTCTCTCTCCAGTAACTCAGGCACTAATCGCATAACTTTTGCCTGTGCGGACACCTCCTCTGATTGAAACATTGACAGGGTTTCACCTGCTAGTCTTACACTTTGCATTTCCTCTTACAGGAAACAACCTTTCCCTCACTATAGCCATTCTATAGAACTGTAGTTTCAGGCAGCAGAATTTTATGAATTTCTTTTTTGCTTTAAATGGAGAAGGGCAAAGAAGTAAATCCAATTAAGTAGAACTAACCATTTTTCTCTTGCCCTCCCTTTCATTACCAATTCTTATCCATTGTGTACTACAGTCCTATGCTATCAAGGACTTTCATTTCTCAGATGTGAATTCTGGTGCAGACACTTGTTAACTATCACAATTATAGTAACTACATAGGTAGCAGCGAAGCTAAAATTCTGAACTCATGCTTTCAGTTGGTCATCCCTGTGCTGGTAATACTTATGCTTCAGGCTCTTAACACTCTAAATCTTGCTCTACTTCCTACTGTTTAATATGCCTGTGTGCTCTAACAAGGGAGGGAAAAAAATCCATATTGCATCCTCTGCTATATTTGCCCACCAGATGTCCCAACATGGGAATTCCACAGATAACCAGGCTCACTGCTTAGATTTTCAAGGCAGGCTGCACATATTTCTGAGTTTACTATAAACCCACAAGTTTGTTGAGTCATGCAAAGGAATACATGCAAGCAAATGTGCACCCAAGGACTTTACCATGGAGCAGTACTGGGGAAAGCAATAGGATATTCTGCAACAAACCCTCTAAAACTTAAAAATCTACCATAACAATTTTACTTATGCAAATGAATAATAGACAAGTGACAACATTTTAAGAACTTAATTGTAACTCTTGTGAACATTTAAGCTAAAATTCACATGCATTTTTCAGCAAGCGTGGGAAGGATTTTTATTTTATTATATTTTATTATTAGTGTGTGTGTGTGTTACTTACTGTGAATTGAACCCAGGGGCATTCTACCTCCGAGCTACATTCCTACCCCTTTTTATTTACACATTTTTTATTTTGAAACAGGGTCTCATTAGGCTGCTGAGAGTCTCCCTAAGTTGCTGAGGCTGGCTGAAAACCTGCAATCCTCCTGGCTCAGCCTCTTAAGTACTAGGATTACAGGTGTGTGCCACCATGCCCGGCTAAGGATTTTTATTTTACAAAATTGAAGGTTCACAGTATTTAATTATTTAATTAACATTTACGATAATCATTGTGCTGTGTTTTTAACTTATCTGCATTCTAACCAGATAAAATATAACTCCAGTAATAAAATTTATAATGTTAAAATACATTAATTTATGTTAATATCAATCCTACAGTAAAAGCAAGAAATAAGGAATCCCTTTGATATTACTGAAACCTTCTTCATGCTATATATTTGCCAAATGTATCCTCTTTCCACTATCACTATCACAGTGCAGTAACTCAAATGCCATTTTCCTGGCTCTTTCCTGTACCTACATTGGCAAAAATATTCAATTTATCAACAGAAGTCTGATCAAACTTTAACAGTATCCATCCACTATAGACCTTGTCTAGTTTCTACATAATATGTCTTGACAACTCATTATTACTGCCTAAATGTAAGACCCATTTTTACTATCACTGTATAACACAGTCTGGGGCATAGAAACTCAGTAAAGGAATCTGAAAGAAACATAAATTTAAATTGACAAAACAATAAATGCTCACAATAAAGACAATTTGCATGTTTACAGAATTGGGAAGAATATAATTTCTAATATTGAATTAATAACAAAATAAGACACAACCTGTGATAGAATATATCATAGTTGTTATTATTCAACCAAATGCATGGCCACATTTCAAAATACGTGTAGCCTATCCAAAGTTTATCTAACATCAGCCTGGTCTGGTGGAGCATGACTGTAATCCTAGTACTTGGGAGGTTGAGACAGGAGGATCACAGATTCAAGGTCAGCCTCAGAAACTTAGCAAGGCCTCATCAACTTAGTGAGAATCAGGCCTTACTATCCAGGATAACCTTCACAGAAAGTTTGCCAACCTCTGTTCTCCATCATTAATTCAGAGGCCATGGATTGTACTTTAAAATTTTGGATTCAAGGAAATAAATTAATTTCTCTCTCTCCAGTAATTCAGGCACTAATCACATAACTTTTGCCTGCATGGACACCTCCTCTGATCAAAGCATTTGACAGGGCTTCATGTTTCAAATTCAAAATAAACAATAAAATAGGGCTGGGGGTGTGACTCAGAGGTAGAATGCCCCTGGGTTCAATCCCTAGAAATAAAAAAACAAGCAAAAGCAAAACAAAGTTTATCTAACATCCAATCATTGTCTTTAAAAAATACTTATAAAAGTACTTATAATGTCATAAACTAGGATTTATAATCCTGGGATAGTTTATATTTTGATTTTAAAAGTCATCTAAAATATATGTTGAAATGTGGTTCTGTGACTAAAACATGGTTTTCTGTATCAGGCAGAAATGTCTTATGGTAAAATAGCCTTATCTTAGTAACGATCATATATGTCTATTAAAACATGGTAACATTTAAGATTCAACCTAAAATTTTGTATGAAAAATAAAATGCTCAAAGGTTTTAAAAGAGCCAGGCACTGTGGTGCACACATGTAACCCCATCTACTCTGGAGGTTGAAGCAGGAGGGTCCCAAGTTTGTGGCCAGCCTCCGCAACTTAGTGAGACCCTGCCTCAAAATATAAAATAGAAAGGAACAGGGATATGGTTCAATATCCATAGTAGGTGCATAATTTCATTGGGCAGTGTTTAGAAGGAGATTTAATATATTTTTTATTTCTAGTATTGTTACTTCTGCTAATCAATCGAATAATAGTTAAGATAATTTAATTATTATAACTCATCTCTTATTAATAAGAGACTTCTTAAGTAAATTCTGCTCTTCAATAATCTTAAATTTTCCTTTTAGGGTTTTTGAAAATTTCATGAATCAATGTTGGCCATTTTTCTACTTTGTACCTTAGAATGCATAGTTTCAAATGGATAATATAACTAGCTTATTTAAAAGTGAATGTTAGGACTCATTCTAGGAGTTATTTTATTTTATTTCATTTTTGGGTACTGAGGATTGAACCCAGGGGCATTCTACCTTCAAGCTACAACCTCAGACCTTTTTATTTTTTATTTTGAAACAGGGTCTTACTAAATTGCTGAGGGCCTCGTTAAGATGCTAAGGCTGGCCTCGAACCTGTGATCCTCCTGTCTCATTAGGAGTAATTTTATAATGCTCCTTTCTTCAGTGTGTTCTGAGATCCCTTTTGGTTTAGGTTTCACAGTATACAAACCATGCTCCCATCAAATGATTCCTTTCAGACAGAAGCATTGATTCTTTGGCTATGACGTTTGTGTTACTGGTTATGAAAAAGAAACAGGCAAGCAAAACCAGACAAGCAACCAAATGAAACAAAGTGACTTTTATAATTAATTAAGTGTAGGACAATTCTGGGAAAGGACCCCTCATAAAATAAGGACAAATGATCCCAGATCTTACTAAATTGCTCTTACTCTTATGGGAAATATCTCATGTGGATGTCACTTAGTACACTGTCACCTAGCACATTGATTCAGGCAACCAGTGGGTATTTGTTGATTGAATGATTACATGATCAAATAACTGGGCATATCAATAGATTTCTACCTAATGTCCTAAATGAATACATCTGCTATTGCCAGAACCAATATTTTAAAGATCAGTCAAATAAAAAAATAGACTTTTTAACCCAGAAAAGGACTGTCCAAATCCACATACTTTTCATCACCCTGACTTTCTTTCACATTAATAGTGGGTAAAAATGGAATATCCTTTAGAAAGCAGAATTCCAAAGTAAGCACATTTTGTCAGCCTGAAGTATGGATCTCTGCTCCTTAAGGAGTAAAATCAATCCCGTGCACACTGCAATTTTGAACCACCAGAAGGCACAAAATCACAGGTGAATAACAACATACACGAATCAAAATGCTGCCTAACTGGAAAGGAAAAAGCTGGCTGTTAAACATTCATCGCAACAGATTATGTCTACTATAATTTTGCTCTATGCTTTCAATACATGCTATTCGCTTAACACTATATAAGAATGTTCAATTAAAATTCAATCTGGTACTAGGTTGGCAAAACAAATACAGCTACTTTGGAATTCTCTGGATGCATATTCATTGTACTTAATAGAATTACAAGGCTTTAAAAACATCCCGAGAGTTAATCTAATGTCTCCTCCCATAATAAACTGCTGTAATTTTCCTCATCTACAGATGCACATTTAATCAAGAGGAAATTAATAACGTTTTTGTTTTCAGCTTTAAAAGAAGAAATTTTGTTTCAATATATTTTCAAGTTTAACTATTTTCATTGTGAAGCGATTCTACCAAGAGATTCTCCAAAACATCACATCTGGCTACAAGCTGAACACATTTATCATTGGTTTTTGTTAGTGGAAGATACATTTCTTGCCTATCTATTATTTAAATATTCTTCAGTTATCTATCAGGATTTTCTTCTTAGAACTAAATAGTTTGTTTAATTTTATTAACATAATTTTAAGCTCTACATAGGGCTTGTAGATAATGAAAATGGTATTATTTGATCTAGAAGCCTGTATCTACCTGTGAATGGTATTAGTTTTATTTACAGGATTTCTGTAAAATCTTATAGGAATCTAAATCAAAATAGAAATAACAATGTCTCACAACCTGATATTTATTGGGCATTCAGAATAGTAGAATTTTGGTTTTAGGGAATTTAGAAAAGAATGTCCTTAGCCTAATTTGCCTGCCAAATTTAAAGAAATCTTTCTAACATAAACACATTTTGCATCATAAATAAGCTTCTTACCTGTGCTGCTAGATATGTTAACATCAATACTGATATCAGATATTCCTCCTCCCTTCAGAGAGGCTACACATGTGTATGTTCCAAAGTCCGTGAATTTTAAATCAATGATATCCAAGTTTGTCGTTCCAGGGGAGACGTCAGGATCAGTCTGTGTGATGACCATCCGCTCGGAACTTCGAAGTGGACGACCATTTTTAAACCAACTAAATGTTAACTCCTCAGAAGGCACAGCTTCAACTTGGCAAGATATTTTCACCTCACGCCCAATCTGGATGTTGTCATCTTTGTGATAAGGATCTGGGGTGATCCAAAATCGTCCTTTTTTTAATGCTAAAAACATAAAAATTTCAGAAGGAGTTAGTGTAGCTTTCATAACTTTAGAGATTAATTCACTCTAAGTAATCATCTCTGGGCTGAGATAATGTAAAACAAAACAAAATAAAATTTGTGTAGGCTTCTTTGTTGTTTCTGATTAGTATGCATATCAATAAACCTTATTTTAGCAATCCAGAAGCAATCTAAAACTCTAGGCCATTCAAAGACTCTAAATACTGGTTTTTATAAATCAGATATTTTCCAGTGACATAGAAAGTAATTTTTAAGTCTACATAAAATTACACTTTAATATACTATACTACAATTAAACATTATTACTGTTGAAATTGGCACATATGATAGAACTTGTTTATATAAAATCATAGGGCATTAAAGTTAAAAGTAATAATATGGATTATTTCATCTAATATCTTCCTTATACTATCCCTTAATTATTTCATAATTTCCCAAACAACTTGAATATTGCACAAATTTCATACTAAAGAGAATTGTTCTAAGGTTGTATCTCATACCGACCAAAACTAGTGAAGAACTGAGTCAGTTCACATTCCTGAGGCATTTTCAGATATGCAAAGAACCTGAACTGACAAAAAACTGGAAAAAAATTCAAAAACATCTGCTATGTGCTGCGATATTCTACCATACGTAGACGTTTCAGTTAAAACCAATGGCTCTCTCATGCAAATGATCCAATGAACTCTTCTGGCAGATGGCTTGGAATACCTGCCATGTTTGTGTCCAAACAGCCATGCTTTTGGGTTCTAAGATCAGTGCTGTGAAGACAATGTGGACCAGTAGTAATGACTGCCAGAGGGTTGCTGGGGAAGCATTTATTAGCTTCCTAAGGGCCTGAACTTTGAGTGACACTATGGGACTCAGTATGGTATTGTTTGCTCATTTTCATGATTCTCTTATATACACATTTTTCTTTTTTCCAATATCCTCTCCATTTCCCTTTACATTACCATCAATATCTCTATATGAAGAAATGTATTATATGCAGTGAAACATAATTATCAGAATAAAATATTGATCATTCACTTTTACCATTAAACCTACACACAAAATGATAATGTCAAAAATGATGTGAATTGTGTGGACCTGCAGACACCAGAGGCCTTCTAACTACATTCTGGATAGCCTTTCCTGAATTTAAGTAGATTTTCCTCAATCCAAGAAAGGCAAGGGACATCAAGAAACCCCCAAACTCTACAGGCATGTGTAGAATGAACTAGAGATGAATACATTATCAAATCTTCCAAATTTTGTTGCTAAACTTCTTTACGCCCTAGCCTCAAATATTTTCATCTGCTTTCTTGTTTGTATCTTAGCATATGAGGAGAGATAAATGAATATTGAAAACAATGTTTGTGCTGGGCGTGGTGGCGCACGCTTGTAATCCCAGTACTTTGGGAGGCGGAGACCGGAGGATCAGGGTTCGCGGCCAGCCTCAGCTCCCTCTCTCTCTCTCCCTGTCTCTCTCTCTCTCTCTCTTTAGGGAGGCCCTCCGCAACTTTGTGAGACCCGGTTTCAAAATAAAGTATAAAAAATAGGGCCAGGGGCGTAGCGCGGAGGTAGAACACCCCTGCGTTCAATCCCCGGTACCGCAAAAAAAAAAAACAATGTTTGTATCATTTTATTCAAGACATATTTGTAGAGGTCCTCCCTTCTCAGGACTAGGCACTAGATGAATGAGGCCCTGATTACATGAGATGAGCAAAACAGAAATAACCATGGTCCTCAGGTATTGCACTTTGTGTACTCATGGATTATAGGCCAATGTATTTACTAAATACTTATAGTACTTGTATTTGGTGAAAATACACACTACATAGTTATAAATTATTTTATATGCTTGAAGAAGTCTGAATCACAGATAAGAACACCCCAAATTATTGTCTATAAAATGTCCTAAGCTTGAGTCTTAATGAAAACATCAGAATATGAATATTTACACCACATTTTATACTGTTGTTGGCTATATTTCTCCATAATAAAATGCAACTTATGAATCTTATTTATCCCTATCCATACCTCTATAAGATGGTTACTGTAGGACAAAATTAGGATAAATTGTGTTTTTCTATTACCTAGAGTATTATATTTATATTTTCATAGGCACTGAAGTATTAATTCAAAATGTATTCAGAAGGGTGAATGTGATAAAAAATGTTCGCGGTTTATAATATTGTGCACATACAATTCAAATGTAATTGCAGCTCTAAAGCGCAAAACAAATCAGAAGAGCATGGGATATACTTTTAAAAACCTAGGTCTATAAAACAGTATGTCAAGAGCATTCATTTTTGTTAGTCCTATAACACTTATATGAGAATTTTTTCTTATCCTGTTTCTAAAGAGAAATGATAAAACTTAACAGAATTTTTACACAAAAGCCATGATTTTGCAAGTTTTGAATTCTACCTATTAACTTATTAATAACATATTATTGATATGAGAGTACATATCAGGGTACTTCTTAGAATAATTTTCTTTACCAAGTTGTATGTTAGTTGCAATATACAAATACACTCAACAAAAAGCTCAGATGTTTATGTTACTAACATTTCCTTACTATGCGTTATTGTTTTGCAGTTCTGTGCTCTCTGTAGTGATATATTGATATAAGTGATACTGACATTGAACGAATTGTAAACTTATCAACCAAATCAGATTTATATTGCTAAACAACTCAAAAACTGTTGATTAAAACAATGAGAAATCAATATATCTGTATCATATTACAGACTTTTATTCATGAAAATTAATTTGTAAAACCCAAAGTAAAAACATACTAATGATTACAAAGCTACAATCAATTAATAGATAAGATTAAATATGATACATAATTATAGTACTTGATAGAAAGCAATGTGTGTGGGGGTCACCTACAGTAACACCACAGGGCAGTGAAATTAAATTTTCTCAATATTTTGCTCAGACAACTAAACACATAGCTCTGTACAGGTACATAAGAACTTGCAACCTAAATCTAGTCTTTTATTTCTATGTGGTCCAATTTTGGAAATCTTATTTTTACTGGGTCAAGTGTGTCATTTATAAAAATAGGAGGTGATAGTATTAGGCTCCCTCGGAGACCCATTGTGAGAAATAGCTTATTAGCAATTGTGTTTGAGCTTTGAAAATATAAAGTGCTTAATATAGTTAATCAGTTGGGAAGCAGGTTCCTTTGTTTATAATTAAACACTCTCTTTTTCAGTGAACCATTTATAGTAGTTCATGCAATGTTAAAGTCACTTTCTGCTACCAGTTAAGATTTCAAACTCCTAAAATCAATCTGTGATTAGTACTGAAAAATAACAGGGGTCCAATAGACTTGAAGAGACTCTATAGAACTACAAACATTCTTTGGAAAAAAAAGGAGAAATCCCTTTCCCCAAATGCAATTTCTTAGTCTGAACATTGAGAATCCCCTAACACCCAGCCTGGGAGAACATTAGATTTAGCTTAATGTATCATAAATTGTGATGGATGAACCTCAAAAAGTACTTGTTTAGTCTGGTAATGTATGTAAATAACTGGCATGAAGCTAAGCCAGTGTTCTGGATAATCAGGTTGGAAATATTGAAATAGAGCCACCCTTTCATAATATTGTGAGAATTTAAGGCAGAAGTGGACCACATTCATTTTTGACAGGTTACATGTGAGATCATTCTAAATGCACTTTGAAGTCCCTCTACTTTGAGATATACAAAGATGTTCGGTGAATGGAAGGGAACTCCTGTGTAAAGCAGAGGCCGCTCATTGCAAACTTCTGGGTTGGGTGTGCTGCTGACATTTCCCTCATGGAAATGAATGTTGGTGATTTTAAGGATGACTTCTATTATTTAAAACAAGATTGCTTTGTGAATTTAGGCTTGATGGGGGAATTGACTTTGGAGAAGCCTAGGCCTGTGTCTTCCACTAGAAGGAGGTTGTCATACTTTGTGGGTAAATGGCTCCATAAAAACACATTGTAGTTCAATAATAAAATAAAATTTGTGGCAGAACAAAAGAATGACAAAAATGTGTTTTCAATTTTAATGAGAAATCGTGTCTTTGCAGATAAGAAATACCAGGCGTGAGTTTTGGGACTTCTACTAAGAATCACTAAGAATATGTTTTAGAAGAAGGGTGAGACAGAGTGACCATGTATTACCATTCCAAGTTGATAAGTTAGTGAAAAGATGCTCCAAATTTACCACGTTTTAGAATCTCAGTAGAATCCTGGAAACAGGAAAAACTTACAAATTGTTCCTGAGAGAAATGGATCTAGAAATCATTAATAGTGTAATCAGATAAATAATTGATTTTATATTCATTTATCCTTTGCTAAGTAGAATAAAAATATTTGTGTGTGAAATGAAGTATTTACCAGTCCTACTGGATACCAATTGAATAAGCAGTTGGAAATATATCACAAAACAACTTAAAAATAGTAAAGGATAGTATATATAACCTGCCCCATTATAATTAGGCACCTATCTCTTCAAGGGGACTGTGAACAGCTGGGCAGATGGGCCACACCTGACCCTTATTTATTGTCCCCAAATCCTAATTTTTTCCTTGTTATAATTTGTACTCAATAATTTTCATTGAATTTAATTAAAATTGACATTTCAAAACATTAACTTTATGGATGCCAATTGCTTTCACTCAGTCTGAGATGCCCATGCTGTCCTTGATTTTGTGTGTGTGTGTGTGTGTGTGTGTGTGTGTGTGTGTGTTTTACTGGGGATTAAACCCAGAGGCATTCTACCTCTGAGCTAGATCCACAGCCCTATTTTATTTTTTATTTTGAAACAGGGTCTCACTAAGTTGCTGAGGCTGGACTTGAATGTGCTATTCTCCTGTATCAGTCTCCCAAGTACTGGGATTACAGGTGTGCACCCTGCACCCAGCTCGCTGTCTTTGATTTTATTTTGTAGTCTTGTTTTTGGAGATGCACTGGGGAAAATGGGATAGGAAGAGAAAACAGATTTTATGTCTTCTAGGATTCAGGGGTTTGGTTGTGGGAGCAGAATGATACGGGATGAACAAACATTATTAACATAGGGGTATATGTGAGGAAGAGGATTCTGTACAGAACACAGGAAATCTCATTCCAGGGTAGCCATGGTCTATTTATGTGTCATATAACATTGACTATCGAACAGTCCGATTTGTAAGGAGGACTGAATTTCAGGCCAAATTGCTTCTTTACATGCGTCAGAGCTCAGCTGATAATCATTTCTGATGAAAGATGGAAGGAAATTGGCATCTAAGCACACTTAAATTATCTGAAATACTATTCGCCAAAGTCTGTACCAGTAAAAGGTTAATAAGAATTATGTTAAAACAAAACAGAACTAATAAAGTTTGAGGGATGAATATATGAGTAAATATTTGCGTTTATGCAGAACTTTTCAGAGATTTTAATATGCTAACATGTATATTGCTGCATTCATAAAGGGGTCGATGGTATTTACCAAACAACCCTTTATTTATGGAACATCTCCCAGGAATAGTATCCCAAGAATAAAGTCTGGGAAGCAATGACTGAGGACAATCTATCAATTGAGGAGTATCATTGAAAAGACTTTACAACTAGATTCTATTCTTGATGGTTTAGACATTTCCATTATAAGCATCACAAAATAATCAACAAGATACAACCCTCCAGTAGCAATAAAATTTATGAATAAAAAGGCCAAAGGCAGAGGAAATCTGATTTTTTGTTAAATTTAGAAGTATCTAATGGTACACTGAAGTTATAAGGCATATTTCAGAGATTTATAACACACCTGTCTTCTATAAGGGTCCTATACCTCTCTCCTTCCCAACCTACCAGCAGTTTTTTAAAACAAAGTTATTTTATTAGTTTGTTCCTATTTTGGAAATGGACATTTTGAAATACATACTCTGTATTAAGAAGGAATTAACTGTATTAACTTCTGTATGGTTTCAAGCATTGATATAAATTAGTAAGAAAATCTGCCTCAATTTCTTGAGGAAATAAAAATATGTTTATTTAATCAAACGTTCTAAAAAAGTATAAAGTGTTATTTTAAAAGAATGAAAGTGTTAAACCTTCTAGAAGATGGAGAGGAGTAGTAGGGTTTTTTTTAACTTATATCCAATTAGGTATTCTTATACTCACTTTTCTTTATCTAACAATCCAGTTGCCATCTATAATCTATGGACTGAATAGAAGCACATTACCAATGCAAAAACAACAGCAACAGCAGTAGCAGCAGCAAAAAATTAAAAAATAAATAAAGTAAACACTCATCACACCCTTTCCTAGAAATGGTTTAATATAGTATCCTTGATAATTTGAATACTGAATCAATGCTAAAAGGAAGTTGGAGTTCTATATAATTATAAAGCATCAAGGTTCCATTTATTTTGTAAATTTACTCAAAGCTAACTATTGCAGTTAATCATTCAAATTGTTTAAGCAAAGCATGCTCAGATATTAATGGTCTTTTGATTGGTCTTACTCATTAGAACAACTGTTGGTCAGTATCTTAGGAAGGTTTTAAAAAAATAATGTGGGCACAAATTATGCTTTTTGGAATAAGCCTTTCCTTTGAAGGAGAAAAGAAGCTTATTAAGGTAATAATATTATCAGCATTTTTGCCATTTTACCATTTTGGCCCAATTTCAAGAGAAAACATACATTGCTCATAAACTACAGAAATGAGTGCAATAGGTAAAAGTAAACACTTTCACAAGAAAGCTACTGTGTAAACAGTGCTTGATGACATCAGCACCAGTTATTTTAACAAGAGAATATTAATTGACACAATTTTCAGGCCCTATGATATATTCAAATTTAATGAGCATTTTGAGCACACATTTTTGTCAAAATTAAAAAATACTCCTTTGCTATTAGAAATGGGAAGGTATTCTGGATAAATTATATTACATTACTAGTCACTAAAGACTTGGGATTAGAAACAACTATAAAATTAATTGCAGCTTAAAAAGACCAGTGCTAAATATAATTTATTTGAAATCCTTTTCAAAATCTCCCTTCCCTTTCCCCTCCCTATACATGTCTTTGAGATTAGAATGGGTAATTTTGTATACATAGATAGTATTATTTCAACTGTTACACTCTTTATGTCTTCTTCCCCTTTTGTTTAGACCACCTAAACATTCCTCTCAGCTTGACTAATGTTAGCTAGGTTTCTTTCTGACCATACGTTCCTGACCTTCCTTTTTCTTAGAACATTACTTTAGCAAACTTGAAAATTTAGAGAAACTAAATTTTTTTCTCTATTTCTTTGAGATGTAAATCATCTACAACTCAGAAAAGTCTTTCCTCAGGACCCAAGCCATCTCTGAAATGTAACTGTCAAAGTTTCTGAGTTAATGCTCCTGTCTCCTAGGCTCTGTAGAGGGTAGGAGCCTAATTATGAAAATTAAAAGACACAATGAGCAAAGACAGATGGCTTAATCACATTGACCAATCTCCCTTCTACTTTTCCATTAGCTCACCCTAGCATTTAAAAATTCTCTGCTTTTGTTCCATTAGAGTTGAATTCAATCTCACCCCAAATTGCAATAGTGTTGAATACAGTCTTTCTTGCTATTTTAAACAAGTGCCCGGAGCAATTTTGGTTTTATACCATGAAATTAGTCTTGTGCATTATTGAAATAGATGAAGGTATGATCCATCTAGAAAATTCATTACAACCATGTTTCAAATGACAAAGGAACTTTTGTGGTTGCAATGCGTACACACTACAGTGTGTTGCTCAAAGATAAAATGCCACATTAGTACCAGCATAAATGAGAGTTAAAGAGGTTAATTTAATCTCTTTCTAAAGCTATGCTTCTCCAAAGCTATAAACTCTATTTAATCTTTAATGCCCTATTGTTCTAGAATTTCTGATAATAAACCACAGGACAAGGGTCCGGATTTGCTGGCTACCAATGAATGGAAAGATAGGATAGGCAAAATGAGTTGTGAAGAAACTTTAGAACAAAATTAATTTAATATTTAATATACATGTTATAAAAAGAAATATGTAACATTTCAAGAACAAAATTAATTTAATATTTAATATACATGTTATAAAAATAAATATGTAACATTTCAATTTTATAAAGTACATGCTACTTGTTCTAGGAGTCTTTAAATCAGATATTAGAAATACATATTATAGGGTATTTCTCTTTTTTAATAGGAAAATTTTGGCAAACAAGATGAAGTAAAAGTCATGGTGCTATTATGGACCACTGAAATAAAGGCAAAAAGGGAAATACTAATTTCATAATCAATAGCATCGGTGAGTTCAGAATACTCCAACTCCTCAAACAACAACAACAAAAAAAAAAAACCAAAAAAACACTATTCCTGGTTCAGCAATATAAGTAGAAACTATGTTCTGGACCTAAATACAGTAGACAAGTAATGAGCAGCAATTTAAACCACATCCTCTGGTAAGCATAACAATGCAATTCCCAGGACTAGTTGTCAAGCTGTCCCTCAAGGCGAGCTAATTACAGCAACTATACAGAAACCAAAGAAGTAAGGTCCAGGTGTTCAAGCCTTAATTCAAGGATATATCCAAAGATCGTGTCCTGGTAAGTAAAGCAGAAGTAAATACAAGTTTATGGTCTATGGAAATGACCCAGAAAGGTTGTTATTGATATTGGTGGTGATGGCATCTGAGAGGGGAGGCAATGTTATAAATATTATATGTTGGAGGGATATATAAAAATATGTGCTTTAAGAGTTAATTAACAAGATGTAAGATTCTATACTCTAAGAAAGGAGAAAAAACAAGTCTTTTCCAGACTCTGGAAAGAGGTAGAGAGAGGGAAGTGCATAGATAGGGACAAGATAAGGAGGTCCACATAGTACCTAAGTCCAATATAAATAAAAATTTTAAAATGTGAAAACTATGAACACCACAAGAAAAAATGTCCCCATGATAAATAAGTTGTTTGCATTATCTGTGATTTATAATGACAAGACACACCTACTGGAAACAACTTTTGTGTTGGAACAGTTGACCTGAACTCATTCTTAATCAGGATGATTAGACCTTAGGTCAGTAATCCATTTAAGTTATTACTACTGATGTGAGACTATAATGCACCAATAAAAATATAACAAATAAATGTAAGTTTTAAGCAATTAAAAAGAAAGATAATTGAAACTAGGACATCTTCAAATTAGAACAGTGGCTCTCCAAGTGTGGCCCCTTGTCCAGGGGCATCAGCATCGCCTGGGAAGCTGTTAGAGATGAACATTTTCCGGTTTCTCCATGTAGACTTGCTGGAAGTCTATGCCTTTCAGCAAGGCTTCTGAGGGAATCTGACACACTGTCACACCTGAGGTACTCTTCTTGGAAATCAGTCGCCCTGCATCCTCTAGAAACCCGGGGCCAGAAGAGCGTGAGGAGGACACAGCTCTCAGGAGGATTCGCAGGCTGTCAAGGTGCACACCAAAAAGTGTCCATAACGTATCGTTTTACTCTACATGGCTCTTAAGAAACTTTTTATCCTGATTACAACACTTGAAATATTAAGAAACAGCTACTATGAATATCAATAATAAAAGGGTCTAAATTGATCTCACAAAGATTAACAGGTAATTCCTCCTTTCTATAGCCAAAATCTGAGGAAAATTTCCCAACACATTTTCTGCCCAGATATCTTCACAAATAAAAAGAATGTTGAGTGGTCAATACACACTTCACTTTAACTCAGAAATTCTAACTCTATGAGTACTAAGAATACAACCTACCTTCATTAGGAAATGTCTAAACATAACTAGTATGTTCGCAATTTGGAATAAAGAGATTAATGGCTCCTCAGTATTATTCTGAGTGCAAAGGGTTTCATGTAGAATCAGTATGGATAACAACAGTAAGGTGGAAGTATTCCTAACATAGATTGCTTGAAATCTTAATATGATTTTATCACTTGATCAGTGTAATTAGCTCTATAGATCCTCAATCTTCCAAATCTATATAATAATAAAACATAAAGTAAATCATAAAATGTACAATTGGTCCATGAAGCTCTGAGTTTGCTGATAAAACACAAAATAAAGAAACAGTATATGTCAGTTGCTTCCTATTTAGTGTCTTCTGAGCACTCTCAACATGACCCTCACTAGTCTTTCTGCCAAGGGTATAAAAATGAAGGGCCTCGTGATGGAGCGAAGTTAGAAACTAATGCTTTTATTCAGACAAAGATTGAGAGTACTTTGTATTGTAGAAGGAAATACATTAAAAACAAAACTAATTATTATTGAAGGACCTGAAAAAACTTCGTGCATTTGGTGGTTCCGGGTTATCCTGGGACCAAAATAAAATGAGCAGGTGAAAGTGCTGAAAGGCATTCCAGGGTTTGGTGGCCTCCTGGGTATGTGGAACGAAAATTCTAGAACCCATCCAGTGTGGGTTCTAGTTCAACTTTCACTAATTCTGGCAATTCCCCTCATGTTCCCACAAAATACTTCTTTGTAATTCCAAACATTCACTTCCATTTCCTTCTTGTTTCAAGAATGTAGGGTTCTTTCTCCTCCTAGGGCTGATCTCTTAAAAAGTGTTTCTAAACTCAGTTCTGGCTCTGCATGGAATACCATCAATTTTCTCCACTTTTAAATTCTTCCTTACAACAATGTCTTTCCCATGCATGTAGAAACATGAATATAAAGCCCTCATTTATTAAAGCAAAACAAAGCAACAACTAAATAATACATAAAACTTTCCCTCAACTTCTTTTTCTCCTAGAACCACCTCTAAATTATCTTCATCTCTCTTACCATCAAAACATTAATGCACAAACCACTCACTTTTAACCACTTTCCTGTAGTTTTGATTCCCATCAGAAATGGAACTTTTAAATGATTGCCAGGGATTACATTTTCCAAGGATTTCAGCTCAACCTTCCAGATGCATTTGTTGTGTACAATTTATCCTATGACCTTTTGTGTCTAGCTCCCAGATTGATTTATTTCTACTTCCTTTGTCCTGCATCTCGGCTCCCCTTGTCTCTTCTCTGTCTACTTTCACAACTTGTTTATACATCCATAGTTTCTGTCTCAGTACAGATGTCACTTTAGTAAAACCCTCCAGTTCCAGACCTCTGAGCTATAGTTGTTTATATCTAATCACCTGCTAGGTTTTTGTGTGATAAAGTAGTTCGGAGCTTATGTAACTCGGTTAAATATCTCATTATCACCATCCTTAGGGCATGTCTGGATTTTTTTCCCTTTCTCTCTTCCATCCATAATACCTTCTTCCAAATAATCTTTTTCTCCTTTGACCTTTACTATTTACAGTCTCCCAGGATTTGTCATTGCGGTTGCATTGATCTGGAATGGCATCTTCTCCATTGTGAGTGTTCAAGTTCAATTTGGATACCAAAATCCAGATCCAGTGTCATACCAAATCATGTAAGTAGATAAAAAATAGCCACTATTCTATGTCTATCAAAAAAACCCTCCCACATAATTATATTTCTGTTTTCCTGAGCATACTCTCTTCCACCTGGTAAGAGGTCACAACCCTTAGGTCCATAAGAAGGAACAACAACACGGATAAAGAAGCTGTAAGCTTTCTGTCAATAGGAGACTATCTGAAGCTATTTCCTTGCAGCCAGCTCACAGATCATCATCACCTAATCATTAACCTGAACTAACTTAGTCAATTTTGTCAACTGTCAGAAAACTGATAAAATCTGTATGTGGGCTATAGACAAGAAAGTATTGTGTCAATGTAAATTCCCAAATATTAACAGATGCACTGTAGTTATATGGGAAATGTTCACTGAAAAATTTTGTGTGAAGGGGCCCTGTGTCACCAAACTACTATCAAATGGCTTATTAAAAATCCATATACAAGCCAGGCATGGTGGTGAACACTTGAAATCCCATTACTTGGGAGGTTGAGACAGGAGGATCACAGGTTTACAGCCAGTTTCAGAAACTTAGTGAGGCCCCTGAATATGATCTGAGAAATACATGCTTGAAGTCATGCTATATGAAGCAGGAATCTTTATTTGAAGGTCTACGGGAAACTTAGGAACAAACTAATGAGAATTTTGTAAGACTACTAATCCAAAGATTGTTTCAGCATGAATTCTTCTGGAGCTGGGCATGGTGGCGCACACTTGTGATCCCAGTACCTGGGAGACTGAGACCAGAGGATCAGGGTTCGTGGCCAGCCTCAGCTACTTAGTGAGGGCCTCTGCAACTTAGTGAGACCCTGTTTCAAAATAAAGAATAAAAAACAGGTTTGGGGGTGTAGCTCGGAGGTAGTATGCCCCTGGGTTCAATTCCCGGTACCACATACACAAAAATAGAATGAATTCTTCTGAATTTATTCTCTTGACCCGGGTGATGATGCAATGCATTAGCTTCATATGTTTTGTTTCACTGTTATTATTCATGGTAACAAAATAGAGCTTTAACAGGAATTTAGGTGACCTGGACATTGTTACATACATATATATATATATATATATATATATATGTGTGTGTGTGTGTGTGTGTGTGTGTGTGTGTGTGTGTGTGTATATATATGTAGATACATATATATGTAGATATATATGTAGATAAATATATATATATATATATATATATATATATATATATATATTGAGATGGAGGCTAGCTAAGTTGCTATGGCCAGCCTTGAACTCAGAGTTCTTCTGCCTCAGCGTCCTGAATTGCTGGGATTACAGGTGTGCACCACTATGCCCAGTGAAATCTTTACTGAATGCTATGCATAATTCTACTCACTCATTTTTTATAGATAAACATTCTTGATTTAATAGGACCTCTCAGGAAATTATAACCTATCTAGGTGGAAAACGTTATGTATTTATAAAAAGTTTTTCTATATAACTGAAAATACATCACTTCAAGACCACAACTTGAAAAAGATTGAGCCTTTTAAGGCACTTTTTTTCGTGATATTACTCTACTGAATGCATAGGTAGGTGGGTACCTTCTGATTGTGACTGAAATGCTTTTTTTTAACTAAATGGCACATGGTTTTTAGTTTGCATTAATTGCTTTTTAGTTTCTGCCACTTTCCTTGTTGGTGACATATCAGCTCTTATTCCTCACTAGCATGGGAGGCTAAGTGCAGGGACTTTATTCCTGAGCTTGTTATGCCTCCTCCTTTATGAAATAGATACATTTTAAATTTATCATGCAGAGTTGTATCCCTTTCCATAGTTATATTTCGCAACTCTTGGTTTTCTTCTGTTGCCTTTCCTTCTCAATTGTCTTCCTTTGGGCTCTATATGATTCCTACATATGTGTGATGTTACTTTGCACTCTGTATATAATGGGCCTTAAACCTGTCACTGTTAGCGCTCATTTATGTATATGCCTTGCCATGTTCTAATGATTTAATGAATTTTCAATATTTATTGTTAATATATTGTACATTACAGTAAAAATAACTAAAAAATGACAGTATTAAATTAGAAAAAATAAGACAAAGCCAGACCTGAGATTGAGAAAATAAACACAATAAACTTCTATATATTTGTTTGATAGAGGTAAACTAAATATTTCACTCTAAACATTCTAGTGGCAAAAATAATAAGGGAAACATAGCCAGTGATAAAATTGACAGCACCTGCACAGAACAAACAATACAGTTGTATAAAAGAAGTACAATTATTTTATAGTGCTCAGAAAAATGCTAAAGTGTAGAGTAATAAACAATATATCTGTATGCTCTAACAAAAGCATACAAAACAAATAGAGGGAATAAGTAGAGAGTTATTTATTTTTAAAAAAATATGTGTTCCACTCATGCAAAAACATTAGGCCATGGAAAGTCAGCAAGGGGGAGAATGATCAGTATGGTACAATAGGATAGGATCCATCAATTTAGGTACAGATTCTGGCACATTGAGGCTGGTAACTCTTAGCTAAAATTAAACATCAGACTACAGTGACTGTCACGTGCCCCACTGATTCCAAGTTATGTCAGGACAGAGTTTGTGGATCTGGAATTTTAGTGTGCAATAGAGGTTCTGATTCATGCCTTAGGAGAACAACTGAACTAGAGAATAGTTGAAAACGTATCCCACATGCTCTCCTCCACATATTTGGTATTTTAAATTTTAATATCTTTGAAAGATATTGAGTAGCAGTAACTGACTTTATATTCCCTCACAGGTGCCTGCAGGACAACTAATCTGAAAGGAGAGTTAATTACAATTAGGAACACTGAGACAATCTCCCATACAAACAGCAGAGCTGAAATTTCACCACTAAATCAAAGTTAACCCGATTTTGTTCAGAGTGCTGGCACACAATAACTGCTCAGAATGGCAAAATATTAATGAAAACGTCTATCTCAACATTTTTTTTTTGCGGTACCGGGAATTGAACCCAGGGGCGTTCTACCTCCGTGCTACACCCCCAGCCCTATTTTTTATACTTTATTTTGAAACCGGCTCTCACGAAGTTGAGGAAAGGCCTCACTAAGTAGAGAGAGAGAAAGAAACAGGGAGAGAGAGAGAGAGAGCTGAGGCTGGCCACGAACCCAGATCCTCCGGTCTCCGCCTCCCAAAGTACTGGGATTACAAGCATGCGCCACCACGCCCGGCTATGTCAACATTTTAAAACATAAAGCCAATTTAGATGTTAGGGCAGTACAACTCACAACCCATGTATCTTGTTTACTTCTTCCCAAATTCAAATTCTTCTGTAAATTATTGAAATTGAACCTTACATAACTTTACTCACACATTTTCCTCTAGAGAAATAAAATATTTTAAATTAACATTTCCCCAAACACCCCTTACCCCAGCTCTTGGTGGCCAACATTCTGCTCTCTATATCTATGATTTCAACTTTTTTAGAAATCGCACATAAGCAAGATGGACTGAATGAATGAAGAAAGGAAGAAAAGAAGAAAGGAAAGAGAGAAGGTCTTTAAACTTCAACAGTTACATATTCTTCACATGACTCAAATCTTCCTTAGTGAAGCATCTTCTATAATTTCTAGATTGGGCAATATTTTTAGCCATTTAAAGATGACACAAATCAGGATAATAAATGATTGAAGAATTATGTGGACAATGTCTCATTAACAAATTGAAAGATACACAAACTACTAGCTGCTCCAAACAACTAAACCAGACATTAATCGTGTCCTTGAGTCCTAATGTTTCTGTTTGCCAAATTGAGAGGAAGCCAGTTGATGAAATTCCATTACTTCAACCTTTTAGATATCAGAGCAAAACAACCTGGAATGATATTTCTATTAAATATTTCCTCATTTTGAATATTACTTGAGGTTGAAGTTGGCACAAAATACTATTGAAATGTAGATTAATCAACTACAAAAACCACATAATTTCTGGTAATATTATTTTCAATTAGGTAGTAGTAAATTCTAGTGATAAAGAAAGCTGAGTCATTTTATCCCTCTGCATGTAGTTTTACTAAAGAAGAACAGTTACTGAACCCAAATGTTAGTAACAATGCTAAGAAGTCATCTTATGCAACAAGATGAGCGTTGTCAAATGTAATGTTACTTGGGTCAGCTGTTGTTTTTCTCCTAATTTCAATTGGCAGTCCACCTGGAATTCAATAAAATAGAATGAGGGAACTATAGGAAGGTGAAGGTTAGAACACTGTCTAATTCAATTAAGTCAGCATTTACTGAGCATTACATAATTCAGGCATTAGAAGGACATTCTCTCTGACATTACGGATGAGAACTAAAAAATGACTCTAAAACAAAGCTAAATGTCTTAGAGACTAAGCATGGCAGAAACACATTTGTATTTTACTTATGTTTAATTAAATGATTTCTGGTTGAAAAGAAGTCATTCAATTTATTTAGTTGCCGGTTTATAAGAGGACAGAAAATCAAGTTAATTTTTCTCCACAAATTCTTTGGAAGGGTTCTATTTCAATGAGGAAATGTAATTTTTGACTGTCAACTTAAATTTTTTTTAAAAATAAATCTTGAGATTTATTATTTATTTTCCCCTAAGCCTAATTGAATATATATTATTTCAACTTATAGTTTTGTTTTATTTTTAGAAATAGGATGTAAATACATTAAAAGGTAGACATTGTTTCATTTTAAATAGGTAGTTACCAATCATATGTTGTAATCACATTATGATAGACACAATAATCATTATCCTGGTTCAATTAAATTATTCAAGTGAAAATAGAATCAACAAAAATTGCCATGATTAAATGATAATAAGAGCTTAGTTTTGGGTTAGGGGTGTAACTTGGTGGTAGAGGTGCCTGCCTAGCATTGCAGGAGGCCCTGGGTTTGATGACAACACTGAAAGTGGAAGAAAGAAAGGAAGGAAGGAAGGAAGGAAGGAAGGAAGGAAGGAAGGAAGGACTGGCATCCTCTCCAGATTTCAGTACTCATCTACCTTGACTTTTCTGGCTTCTTACATTGTTGACCATAACTCAAGTTTTAAAATCTTTTTTTTTTTTTTTTGCAGTACCAGGGATTGAACCCAGGGGCATTCTACCTCGGAGCTACACCCCCCCCCAGCCCTATTTTTTTTTCTTTATTTTGAAACTGGGTCTCACTAAATTGCGGAGGGCCTCACTAAGTAGCTGAGGCTGGCAGCGAACACTGATCCTCCGGTCTCAGCCTCCCAAGTACTGGGATTACAAACGTGCGCCACCATGCTTTTGTTTTTTAAATCTCTGGAATAGTTCTTTTTCATTTTCATCAAGATCATTAGCAATCAGAGAAATGAAAATCAAAACTACACTGAGATTTCATGTAGCTTTGGTTAAAATGGCGATCATCAAGAATACTAACAATACTAAATGCTGGTGAGGATGTGGGGGAGTAGGAACTCTTATACACTGTTGGTGGGATTGCAAATTAGCATAGCTGCTATGGAGATTGGTGTGGAGGTTCCTCAAAAGACTGGGACTGAAACCACCATCTGACCCAGCTACACCACTCTTGGGGATCTTTCCAAAGAAACTGAAGTCAGAATATTACAGTGATACATGCACAGCCATGTTTACAGCAGCACAATTTACAACAGCCAAACTATGGAACCAGTCTATGTGTCTATCAACAGATGAAGGGATTATGAAACTATACTAGATACACACAAGGGAATTTTACTCAGCCATAAAGAGCAAAATTACATCATTTGCAGGAAAATGGATGGAACTAGAGAATATTATGCTAAGTGAGATTAGCCAGTCTCAGAATGTGAAAAGCATATGCTTTCACTCATATGTGGAAGCTTAGGGAGAAATTGGGAAATAAAAGGGACTTCAGATAAATGAGAGGAGATACTAATAGAATAGTGGAAAGGGAGAGACTTGGAGAGAGAGAGATGGGGAGATGAAAGGGGAGACATGATGAAGGAACCCGCTCAAATAATGCTATGTTCACATGTGAACTTTTCAATACCGATTTCAATATTTTGTATAGGGAGGAGGAGGCGGGGTGGGATCTGGAGGGTAACACACCAAGTGCTGCATTATGATGTATAATTACAATGTATCAATAATTTTTTTAAAAAAGCTAAATTGTTGTATCTCTTAAATACAGACATTTTTAAAGGCACATTTCCACTTAGTTTATATCATATAATATAACTGATTATATAGTTTAATATGTAAGTTGTAAATTACTTAGTCGAGAAATATTGAAACATAGGCACAGAAGAATTTCGTGAAAAGATGTTTCTGAGTATCAAAGTTATACAACTCAAATTTTTCCAGTCAAGTATTATTTTAAATATTCTTTCACGGCCGAGTGTGTTGGCACACACTTGTAATCTCAGTACTTGGGAGGCTGAGACCGGAGGATCCCAGTTTGCGGCCAGCTTCAGCTACTTAGTGAGGCCCTCCACAATTTAGTGAGACCCTGTTTCAAAATAAAGAATAAAAGCCGGGTGTGGTGGTGCACGCTTGTAATCCCAGTACTTTGGGAGGCGGAGACCGGAGGATCCAGGTTCGCGGCCAGCCTCAGCTCTCTCCCTGTCTCTCTCTCTCTCTCTCTCTCTCTCTCTCTTTCTCTCTCTCTCTCCCTGTCTCTCCCTGTCTCTCTCTCTACTTAGTGAGGCCCTCTGCAACTTGATGAGACCCGGTTTCAAAATAAAGTATAAAAAATAGGGCCAGGGGTGCAGCGCGGAGGTAGAACGCCCCTGGGTTCAATCCCCAGTACCGCAAAAAAAAAAACAAAACAAAAGAATAAAAAAGGGCTGGTGGTGTAGCTCGGAGGTAGAATGCCCCTTGGTTCAATCCCAAATGCCAAAAAAATTATTCTTTCATAGAAATACTTTTATAAAAGAATATATTATTCCCCTATTAATGCAATTTCTTAACTTATATATTATTTTTACTAGATTCAGGAAAACCAGGCAGCAGAGAACTTGAACGCAATGTAGTTTTAAAGATAAAAATTAAAAAAGAAAAAAAAACACTAGAGTTTAGTGAGCAAGGGGCTATCATAATAAGCTCATTTTGGGGAATGACATGTTCCTTAACTAAAATGGTTACATTACACACAACACTATATCATATATTAATTGGTAACTATGAATGGTTCCTAAATTATCACTGGAAAAATACATATCATTAACATATTATTGTCATTGCACAGTGCCTGCAATTAAGACATATCCAATTAGGGAAGAAAGGACTGTAAATTTATTACTCAATTTAAATTTTCATTATTTGCTGATTGAGCCATTTGCCAATTATTGTTTATGTGCTGTTGATTGTTGTATTGTGAAATTATGCTACTGTTAGCACCTTTACAATGTAAATACATCAGTTTATCAACCTTTTTATTTTCTTACATTTTTGTTCCTCAAAAATGAAGAGGTAGCAAAAGCTCCCTTTACTTATAGTAGTTTAAAGAGTATCAAATTAATGGTGGAAAAATGAGCCAACCTATGCTGTTCAGTTATTTTCTATTTTATTTGCTTATAAAATTTGAGTTTTCTATGTTCTATTATCATTATCCCTCAAATACTCAAATACAAAGCTAGTCAATTTTACTACAGACACATTACTGTTTTTTTTTTTTTTTTGCAGTACCAGGAATTGAACCCAGGGGTGTTTTACATCTGAGCTACACCCCCGGCCCTATTTTTTTATACTTTATTTTGAAACCAGGTCTCACGAAGTTGCGGAGGCCTCACTAAGTAGCTGAGGCTGGCCGTGAACCTGGATCCTCCGGTCTCTGCCTCCCAAGTACTGGGATTACAAGCATGCGCCACCACGCCCGGCCAACATTACTGTTTAAAGTATACTGAATCGTGTTTGTTTTTTATTTTAGTAAAATCGCTTGCAGCTGACCAACACCTTTCCTATTAGAAAAGCCAATAATATATTTTTAAGTCCATTTTGAAATGATCAGAAACCGGTTCTGGCAAACTGAACTTGAGGGGTCAAAATCCCAGAGAAAGAGAAAACAAAAAGGCAAGCTTCACATATTACAGCTCCTTTTCTTACATGTCATTTCAAGTACACGGCAGGAGGCTGAGAACCCAAGCAAAAGTCCATGGGAAACAATCCAGAGCACAGGGTTGGAAGCTCTGAAAAGCTCTGCCCTGGGGGTGGGGCAGATAGGAGACAACAGAGCATTACCAACCCAGCCTTGAATCTTCTCAGCCCCTGACTGGACTGAGGCAACCAGATATACTACCGTTTAGCATAAGATAAAATAAAACACAAAAAAGAGAAATAAAGAAATATTCCAGAAGAACGATAACAAAATCCTGAGCAAATAGTCCATATGGAATAAATGACATTTGATTAAAAATAAGACTTGACAAAAAATAGAGAAATAACAACAGATCACAGGCGGTTAAGACAGGGGAGTTACCAGATAAAAATACTAAAATAGCTATGATTAATATGTTTAAGAAGATAAGATAAAATGCTGAAAATGTTAAATGAAAAGTTTCACCAGATGATCAGAATCTATAAAACTCAGTCAAACATGAATTTTAGAATGGACATAATGAAATGAAATTAAGAACTTGATAAATTTGTTTAATGGCACATTAGAAGCAACAAAATACAAGACTGGTGAATTAGATGATGGGACAATAAGAAACGTATAGACTGAAGCAGAGACGAAGGAGAGCAAAGAAGAAAAGTTAAGAAAAAACATAACAAATATGAAACTGGATGAAAGGTCTAACTTAAGTGTAAATGGAATTTATGAAAGAGAGGGGGAAGGGAATAGGACAAATAAAGTATCTGCAGAATACTGGCAAAGGGGTTTCTGAAAGTTACATAACTGCCATCCATGGAATCAAGATGCTCAGACAAATTCACAGGCAACAGACACAGAGAAAACACTTAAGTAGATACTAGTTAAACTATTAAAACATTTAAAGATAAACTCTTAGACTTTTAGTCAAGGGGGGAACTGTACAAGGAGATATACTCAAAAACACTTAAAATAAATAAAAAAATAACCCTAAAAATGTAGTTATACTTAATGGGAGAAATAAGGAAAAATAAATCTCCTTCATATTCCAGAAAGTAGAAATTCTTTATGTTCAAGTGACCCACAGAAAGTCAGGACAAGGAAAATAGAAGCAAACACAGAGAAAAAATAGAAAAGAAATAAGTGGCAGATAAGATTTATCATTTCAATAATAACATTTAATGAAATGGTCTAAATACACCAATTAAAACATAGACTAGAAGAATAGAATAAATATGATGTTGATTATAAGAAATTCCTTTCAAATATGATAATATAGGAAGAAAGTAGACAAATCCACAGTTGGAGTTAGAGACTTTGCCACATCTCTTAAAATAGAACAACAAGATAATAAGTCATAAAATATGCTGAAGAACTTGAACAACAGGATCAAATTGACATTCAGTCCAACAAGAGCAGAATTCATATTCTTCTTAAGTGTCCACAAAATATAATAAGATAGATGATGCTTTGCTTATGAAACAAACCTCAACATATTTAAAAGAGCTGAATTCATAGAGTGAGTTATCCAACCAAAATAGAATTAAACTAGAAAACAATATGTCTTAGCATCTTCACTGTTATAATCCAAAGACTTGATCATGTAACTTAGAGGAAGGAAGATTGATTTGCTCAGAATTTGGAGATTTTGAGTTCAGTCCATGTGAGGCGAGGGACTGAGATCTCTGGGCATGGTGGTGGGAAATGGAGAGAGGGAGAGCACAAGGCTTTGCTCTCCCATCATGGAGTCAGGCAAGCCAGGGAGCAAGCAAGAGGAGGAGGAAGCATATATAATCGCCACAGCCCCAGAGACCCATCCTCTCCAGCCACATCCTACCGGCTCAGGCCACCACCTGAATAAATCCATTAACTGAGTAAGATTATAGCTATTATGATTTAACTATATCAACCGTGAATATAAATAAATGAGCTCCTTAGAGGACATTCTGTATCTAATTGTAACACAATATGAGGAAGACAACAGGTAAACCTCTAAAGTCTTAGAAAATGAACAATACCTTTAAAAATAATCTTTGGGTCACAGAATTCTCAAGGAGAATTAAATGCATGCAGACATGTGTGTGCATGCATTTAACACACACACTGAACTGAATGAAAATGAAAAGAGAATAAACACACACACACACACACACACACACTGAACTAAATTAAAATTAAAATGAAAAGAGAATGCATCCACATTTGTGAGACAGCTAAAGAATTGCTGAGAGGAAAAATAAATAATCAGGGCAAAAATCATTAAAATAGAAAACACATATATAACAGAGAATAATTTAAAAATCAGAATTAAAAATTTGGTTCTTTAAAATAACTAAGGAAATTGAATGGCCTCTAGAAAAATTAATCAAAATGAAAAAGACACAAGTGACCAATAGCATGGTTTCATCTCAGATCACAACAGTGATGTGTGGGAACTACCTCATACCTGCTCATGACAGAAAATTATGTGCATTTCTTTTCAACTAAAAACATTATATAGACCACAATAACTTGCAAGAAATCTTTTCTTTTTATTTCTTTCAGAGAGCTGGTTTACCAGCACATCCTGGACTCAAAAGAATATTTTAAAAATAATTACAAACTTTACAACAACAAATTTGACAATTTAAGTGACACTAAGATTTCTAGTAAAACAGAACAAAGGTGGAAAAAGAAATAGATATTTTGATAGTCCTATATAGTGTGAGTGAACGTTTCATCACTGAGACAAATAACTGAAAGTAACCACTTAAAGGAAGATAGATTGACTTTGGCTCATGGTTTCCAGGTCTCAGTCCATGCTCAGCTGGCCCCATTGTTTTGGACCTGAGCCTAGGCAGAGCATCAAGGTAGAAGGGGGTGGGGAAAAAAGCTGCTCACCTCCTGGCAGCTGAAAAGCAGAAAGAGAAGGGACCAGGCACAAGATCTAGTCCCCAGGGACGCACTCCCAAGGACTCACTCCCTTCAACTAGGCTGCACCTCCTACAGCTTCCAATACCTCCTAGAAGTCTATTCAGATTATGAATCCATCATATGGATTAATCCACCAATGAGATAAGAGCCCTCATGGTCCAATCATTTCCTAAAAGCCCCACCTCTGTTCATTGCTGCCCTGGGGATCACACCTTCAACACATGAGTCTTTGGGGGACACTTCATATCCAAGCCATAACACCTATATTTGTTAAAGAAAATAAAAGTATAATTGAAAAATCTTTGTACAAAACAATCTGTAATCCCAGATAGTTTCTCCTTAGAATTGTTTCAAACTATTAGAGAAGGTAACACTGATTTATATAAACATCAAATTAGCAGCAAAAAAAGAAGTATATCATGACTTGTTTCCTTTAATTACCTATCTTGTTATTGAAGTATAATTGTTTGGTGGTACTGGGGATTGAATCCAGGGCTATTCTACCTCCGAGCTACACCCCTAGACCTATTTTTTATTATTTATTTTGAAATAGGGTTTCACTAAGTTGCTGAGGGCCTCATTAAGTAGCCTAGGCTGGCCGCGAACCCGGATCCTACAGTCTCAGCCTCCCAAGTACTGGGATTACAAGCGTGTGGCACCACACCTGGCTTGAAGTATAATTTATATACAGTAAAATGATCACATCTTAAATGTGCAATCTGATCAGTTTTAACTAGTGCATACCATTGTGAATGTGGATTTTCAATAGGTAAGTTTTTTTTCTTACCAGTCACTAATGCTTGGTTGATCTTAACAGATAAATTTTGGCTAACGTTGGTTTTAATTGCTAGGATAATAATTTCCATGCTCATGCAATTTTCAGATATATATGTTTATTGAGACTGTAAGGAAAAGAAAGGAAGGAGGAAGGAAGGAAGGAAGGAAGGAAGGAAGGAAGGAAGGAAGAAAGGAAGGAAGGAAGGAAAGGAGTTCTTGAGATCTAAAATCAATAAATTAGGAGTCAAAAGAAAGTCAGTTTAAGAATTAAATTGACTCTATTCAGGAATTTCATGAAGCATTTAGAATAAGCACTGGTCTTGGAAGAATATTTGACAGAGTTCAAAGGGAAACCGACACAATCATAGCTAACACAAAATTTGGCAGGTTGCTAATTCAATTAATAATTATTTATAAAATCTTGTGTAATTCAAGGTTGTAAAAATATTAAATTTTAAGCATAAATTTTATTTTATTTTATTTTATTTTTGGTACTGGGGATTGAACCCAGGGGCGTTCTACCTCCGCGTTCCCCCCACCACGCCCGGCTAAGCATAAATTTTAAATCACATAATAAAATTTATCAATTGCTCGGTTTCTAAAAAGACTGTATTATAAAACATGGAAGTTAAACACAGGTTTTTCTTTAAAGGACTCTCAGCAGTTTCTAATATTCCATAAATAAGACAATGGACTAAGTTCAAAAAGCGAGTGAAGGCTACCATTTGGGCAGCAAATGACAGAGACACTTCATTCCTGAATATGTAAGGATGCACACTGTTCAAAACACAGTGCGAATTCATGGTTTCTCAGTCTGATCTTCCAACAGTACATTGTTTGTGCTTCTCTTGTGAAGTTAGCTTATTCTTCCCTATGCTTTCATGGAGGCAGCAGCTCCTAACATCTTTCCCCAGTTAAGTATATGAACTGTGTTCTGTCCCTTGCAGCAACTAACAGATCTAGCAAGGAGTAGACATTTTATAAACACCTATTAAAAACACCACTTACATTTATCTTCCTGGTTTAATATTCTGAGGTAAGTAACTAACACATGACTTTTAAAAATAGAACTTTGCTTTGAAATTCAGTGCTCTTTAATAATTATACATTAATAAATGCAGAGCTAGAGAGCCATATGTCCTCATGCATTTGTTTGGATGAGGTGGTAACCAAAAAATAAAGAGTGATTAAGTTCAGAAATACTTAGAAAAGGGGAATGGGTCATGGGATATTGTGCTATTACAGAAGCATGGATGGTTAGAACAAATGTATCTCAGAGTTTATATTCTGTAATTCCTTAACTATAAAGAAAAGTAAGCAGAGGCCTATTTATATATTCAGGAAGTAAGAGTTCATTTAAGGAACATATAACCAGCTCACAGATCTCTTGCCCTGTGCCTTCCCGCCTATAAACCATTTAACACACACATACAAACTGGTGTGTGAGTCACTGAGTCTTGGAAATAAGTATCTGCCAAACAATAGGGTAAAAATATCAAATCGAGCTTTCAAGTTAGTATCCATTGTTTTGACACCATTTTATTACTAGGGTATCCAAAAAACTGCAGAGTGCCTTCAAAAGAACTGAAAAAACAGTATTACATAAAGAACAGTAAAAAACAGTATTACATAAAGAAGATTCTTCTTTTTCTGGACATTTTTTATTGACAATAGCACTAGTCTCAGTTGGTACATCTCTTGTTGTCTAGAGTAAATATGACAACAGGGACTTCAACCACTAAGCAGGACCATTTAAGTTTTGATAAACATCATAACAAAGTCTTCTATGCATTATTATATAAAAAGTAATTAAAAGATTATGTAATGTATAGACAACACTTTTTACTTGCAATTATATTTTTGGAACTCTTCATATGTTATTTTAATGAACAAAGATAAGTTACACTCAGTTTTTATAAAAGGAAACTATAATCAAATGAGAACTACTGAATTTGATAATTTCTAGATTTTGTATGGTCCTGATTAATTTTTCAAAAGGTAATAATGAAACCACTTTAGAGCTACAAAACAATATAATAAAATTCTCTCTGGTGTTTTGGGGAGATGTAATTACTAGAGAATATTAAATTGGGAAAAGAGAAATAGAGCACTTAATCTGCATGAATAATCGGGACACCTGCACACAGCACACAGTTCTGTTTTGTGGGAATGTTAAAGGATTAGTTTTCTATCATTTCAGCTATTACCATTAAAGTTTTTACTAATGAAATATTGTGGGACAGAAACTATTTATGATTGAAAATTAAATTTGGTAACTCTAAATGCTTGGGAAGAACTACACTGATTATTAGTTAAATTTCGTAAATAATTTCAGTTCAGAAATGCACTGGGGGCTAAATCTGAACAACAGTTTTTTGGAAATTACCAATGAACTCTGATCAACTTTCTGATGAAAAGCTTGAAGATATATACCTTTCATTAAAGATAATGAACATACGTTAACAACTATATGCTCATTGTTTTGTTCCTCACTCATATGAATGTCTTAATTATACAAATACTTTCTGTCTTTGTATTTAGTGATGCCATTGATCTCTTCTAATTACAAGAAATCCTTTTGTTATAGATATAGAATATCACCTAAATCGCTCATTTATTAATATTCAGTGTTGATATAGTTAAGCCCTGAGAGTTATAATCACATCAGTGGATACATCCATTGTAATGGATTTATCTGGGTGGAAACCTGGGGCGGTGGGGTGTGGCTGGAGAAGGGGGTCCCTGGGGGTGTGGCCTTAGGGATTGAGCTTTTGTCTTTGAATTGCCTTCTTGCTTGTTCTCTCTTGCTTCAGGCCTCCATGATGTGAGGAGCAGAGCCTGTGTGCTTTCCCTCTTCCTGCTTCACACCTTGGCCTGAGCTCCACCGGTCTCACATGGGCTGAACTCCCAGATCTCCAAATAACTGTGAACAAATATAACTTCCATCCTCTAAGTCATGTGTCAGGTTTCCTGGGATAGAGCAGTGAGAATGAAGACTAAGACACCTTCAAAATTAAGTGAGATTAGCCAGTCACAGAAAGTGAAGGGTCATATATGTTTCCTCTTATATACAGAAGTTGGGAGTAATTGGGATATAAGAGGGACTTTAGATAATGGAGGAGGAACTCCAGTGGAGCCAGGGATGCGGTCTTGGGGAGGTTGTGGGGGGAGAGGGAGAATCAATGAAGGAATCACTTCCACTGACATTCTGTACATATGTGAGAATACCATCCCAATCTCAGTATCTTGTCTGGGCAAGGCGGGGAGTGGGGAGGGAGCCAGGGGAAAGTTCACCAAGTGCTGTGTGCATGTAGGTTACTATCACTATAAACTATACACTATGATGTGAGACCATAATGCAGCAATAAAAGCATAAATTTTTTGTATAATAATTTGTAAGATATTAAAATTCAGAGTCATGTCAAGTCTTTCAGATGCATTACAATAATAAAATGTAAATAGCATCTTGATTACAATTTGAAATTAAGTAAAAGTATGCCCGCCATGATTGAGAGACAAATGCTGATTAACAAAAACACAAGATTTCCTCCAATTAAAAGTTTGTATCTTGGGAGATTAAACAATATAATCAGGAAAAATGTCTTAGGGTTTGTATTGTTGAGAATTGATTTTCATAAATATAATGAAAATATATTTACAATAAATAAAGCAAGTCTCTGGCGATAGAAGGGCAGAGGAAATAGAAAAGGACATTGGGGGCCTGGAAGGATAGCTGAGTGGTAGAGTATGCATGCATTCCTGAGCTCAATACT
>PVJS01016144.1:0-37887 GCA_004027185.1 Glis glis
AGAGAGAGAGAGAGAGAGAGAGAGAGAGAGACAGGGAGAGAGAGAGAGAGCTGAGGCTGGCCGCGAACCCGGATCCTCCGGTCTCCGCCTCCCAAAGTACTGGGATTACAAGCGTGTGCCACCACGCCCGGCGTCCGACAGCGACTTTCAAACTCGCGCCCGCGTCGCGCCGCCGCCCGGACGGGACAGCCCGCGCGCCGGCGTGCGGCGACCTCCCGGTGAGTGTGCCCGCGTCTTCCCGCCCGCCGCCGGTGCACAGTCGGGCGGCGGTGGCGGTGCCGGAGCCAGGCGTCCCGCGCTCCCGGGCCTCGGTGCCGGCCTCCTGCGGGTGGGACCTGGGCCACCGAGGAGGGCGGTGTCGGTTCTTCCCCGGGAGCCCTCCGGAGGACGGCGAGGGCGCGGGAGGGTCGTTGGGGGAGATGTTTTCTGTCCCTTTTCCTCCCACCCCGGAAGCAAAGGAGCGAATGCTTCTTGCGACCCGCGGAGGCTCAGCTCGAAACCCGGGGCCGCAAGGCTGCGCCCATCAGCTCGCCTGGCGCGCCGGCCTCCACCCTGGACCCTGCTGGGGACCGGCTCGAGCCGCGTGCCGCACGCCCGGGAGGCGTCGCAGCCTGTTCGGGTTAGAGCCACTCGATGCTCGCTCGTGGGAACCTCACCTCCCTGTTCTGGCGGGATCAGAGTGGGTGCTAGAAGCAGGGTGTCCCGGAGGCGCGGGCGCTGAGGCTGGCGGCCGCCGGAGCCTGCCCTCGCCCCTTCCTGCAATCGGTTTGGTTCTTTGCAGCCTACTCTCAGCCCTTGGGGAAGCCAGGGTAAGGCGTACCTGCGTGAAATTTTCAAGACATTGTTTAGGTAGCCACTTTTACTCTTTGGAGCTACTTTCGAAAACAAAAGGGAAAACGGAGTGAGAAATGTAAAGGCTGGAGGGTGGAGAGCTGTGGTGCGCGCCCGCGGGGAGGGGCGGGTAGTGGTGGAGGCCGCGGGAGAGTTTCAGAGATCTGAAGCTGTTGGCAGATGTAGGGGCCTGTCCTCCGCTCTCAAGCCCCCGAGGGCAATCCTCACCTTACAGGGAACCCCGCCTGGAGTTCCTAGAGTCTCCCCAGCCTGCCTCTGCATGCAGCCCGATCACATGGCTCTTGCTCAAGAAATAATAAGTAAGGAGAATAATGACAGGCCAGAGAGAGGGGGCTCCCCTGCTGAGTACATCAGCCGACCGGCCTTCGGGAAGGGCCTTCCCAGCCCCCCTGCTGCCCCGGGAGTGGAATCTTGCCCACTAAATCCCAGCTGTCCCCGGCAGAAAACCTAGGGAGTAAGAGAAGGCAGCCGGTCTCTAACTCCCCCCGGTGGCTTGGGCGCACACCTGGCGGGCGGCCTGGCCTCCCCTTCCCACACCTGCTGTTAACACCTCGGCTGCCTCCGCAGCCCTCTCCCTTCCTGCAAGGTTGGACAACCCTGACCCCCTGGGGATGGGGCTGGGAGTTGAGGATGCCATAAACCCCCAGGTCAGGTCCCAGCTGCTGAGGGAGTGGTTTGTTTAAGAGCTGCTTTGGGGCTTTTCTGATCCCTTTCTTTAGAAGAGGCAGAGCAGGGAAAGTGGAAAGAGCACTGGACTGAGAGTCCAGCCCAGGTTTTTGGCCAAGTTTTAGTCCTGGCTCTTGTGCCTAGCAGGGAAGTCCAATGGAGTGGCTGGGGCTGGGAGGCCTCTCAGATTAGTGCATTTACACATGAAGGAGTGCAGAGAGGAGGTGATTTCAGGCTGGGGCCCTATTGGTTAGATAGCGACCTTATCTCAGGTTTCCTCACTGTCTAGTCTCTGCTTTTTCCAACCTGACCTGGCCAATTCATTTTTCTGTGTGTGTGTGTGTGTGTGTGTGTGTGTGTACGCGTGTGTGTGCTGGGGATTGAACCCCCCGGGGGGGTTCTACCTCTGAGCTACACCCCCAGCACTATTTTATTATTATTTTTTATTTTGAAATAGGGTCTCACTAAGTTGCTGAGGGCCTCACTAAACTGCTGAGGCTGGAGGCAAACCTTCGATCCTCCTGTCTCAGCCTCCCAAGTACTGGGATTACAAGCGTGTGTACCACCACGCCCGGCTTCATTTGTCTTTTCTGACTTAGTTTCCACATGAATAAAGTGTGATACTTGCCTGTTTTTCTTTATAGGGCCTATGATAGGACCAAATGGGTGGAAAGTACTCCATAAACTTTCATATAAAAAAAAAGCCAGCTGTGGTGCTGCACGCCTGTAATCCCAGTACTTGGAAAGCTGAGAAAGGAGGATCTCAGGTTCAAGGCCAGCCTCAGCAAGCAACTTAGTGAGATCCTGTTTCAAGATAAAACATAAAATAGGGTTGGGGGTGTAGCTCAGAGGTAGAACTCCCCTGGGTTCAATCCCCAGTAACACACACATACACACAAGTGCATGGTGGTTGGGAAGGGCCCCCAAGGGCTTTATGAGGTACTGGATGTGCCCCATGCGTGCTATGAGGAGATGGTACATACTAGGAGCCGGTGGTGGACGTTTACTCCCCTGGTCTGCAATATCTCAACCCCAGAGTAAACACTGGCCTTACCAAATCCACTGAAATCCCCTGGTCACTGTGTTTACACCACAGCAGGCCAAAGGCCACAGCCCGAGATGGATGAGCAGGGCTGGGGTGGGGGAGGGGAAGAGGGTCTATGTTCACATGTATGGCTCTCCACCGCTTCCACCCTGATCTCAGAACCTCAGAACCTCGTGAAGGCCCTGGCCCCAAGCCTGGGAGGCTGCCAGGAGCAGGGCCTGTTCTCAGAGGGTTAATTCCGGAGCTATTCTCCCTTGTGTTGGGGGTGATGGGCGGGGGTGGCCTTTGCAGCTGCACTGAGGACTGTCTTCAGCTCTCTCCGTGCCCCTCCTACTCCCCAGGCTGCCCCTCTGGCCCAGGCCGCTGCCCATCCGCCTCTCTGGCCAGCTGCATGTCCACAGGCCTTTGTTCCAGGGTTGCAGCCCACCCTGCTCACTGCCCTCCTTCCCCAGCAGAAGTCCTCAGGCTGGGTCCCTGGCAATTAGAAAGAACTACTGGCAGCAGGAAGGTCCTCCTGGAGCCCTCAGGGACCTGGCATTTCTTACTGTCAGGCTCATCTTGGGGTCCCCGACTCACCCCGGTCAGATTTTCTCACTGTCTTTTCCTAGCTCTCCTTTCATCCCTTGCATGGATGGATCATCCACTTTTGCTCCCTACGCTCATGCCTCTTAGTTGTATTTTATCTATTCATTCAACAATTATTTATTTAGCACCTACTATGTATGAATGCAGGCCTTCAGGGGCATGCAGCAAACACACTTCTAGTGGGGGAAGCTGACTATAAACAAGATAGGTGGGTGCCGTGGCACACACCTGTAATCCCAATACTGGGGGAAGCCAGCCTCAGCAACTTAGCGAGGCCCTTAGCAACTTAGTGAGACCTTGTTTCCAAATAAAAATAAAATAGGGCTGGGGGTGTAGCTCAGAGGTAAAATGTCCCTGGATTCAATCTCCAGCACCACCAAAACAAAACAAAAAATCCCCAAAACAACCAAGATAGATAATAGACATATAGAGCATGTTAATGATAAACAGAAAAACATGATAGGGAAAGTAGATGTGAATTGCCTTGGAAGGGGTGAGGTGACAGTTTAGTTGGGGTGGCCAGGAAGGCTTCCCTGAGAAAGGGACTTTTGAGCTGATGCCCAGAGCTGATTTTCTTCAGCTCTGATTTCCCTTCTTTGAAACCCAGTTCAGCATCCCGCTGTGGCATGGAGGAGCAGGGTTTGGAGATGGACACACCTGGGCTCAGTACCTGGCTTGACCATTTACCAGCTGCTGACGTGAACCAAATTCCTTTGAGCCTGTGTTTCTCACCTGTAAACTGGAGTTAGTCATCACACCTACCACATGTGGCACCGTGAGAATGAACAATGACATCATGTGTGCTCAGTGCTTAGCCACGCCAGTGGAGGTGTTCAGTAAATCACCTCTCTAACCAAATCCTGCAGCGGTAGCCTGGGCTGTTTCGTGCCAATGCCACGGAGTCTGATGGAAAGCTTCGAGGGGTTGAAGGCAGTGAAAATAGAAAACCCAAGTGGCTCCTTTCTAGTAGGGAGCCTTTCCTACCGTACCCTAGGTTGTAGGTGGTTGAGATGCAGGACTCCCAGATGTGTGCTGGCCCTTGCCCCTATGATAGATAGGGGACCTAGGGCAGCCCTGACCCTCCCTTGCCCTGGCATTCCCTCCAGTTGATGAATCACACCCTCCCTGGTCTCTCCACTTAGCTTCTCAGCTGACCTGCACAATTCCCTCAGCCTTGTGCTGGGGGTGGGGATGAGAACAAGGGGTAGGGAGGGAGAGGGGCAGATGGTGGGGTGGAGTTGTTCCAGGAGAGCCCATCCAGGTGGTGGCAAGAGCATTCTGATGGAGGCTCTGAGGCCACTCAGTAAGGGGTCACCAACAACCAAAATTAATTTTTGAAACAGGGCCTTGCTATGTTGCCCAGGCTGGTCTTGAATTCCTGGATTCAGTCAATCCTCCTGCCTCAGCCTCCCTGTAGCGGGGACTACAGGCTGGTGCCGCTATGCCCCAGAAAGGAAAGTAAGGGAATAACCAGCACAGTGAGAGCTCAGGGTCAGGCCTGCCTAGCTCCAGACCGCTTCCACCTAGCCTATCTGATGAGCCTCTTCCCCTCCCAGCTGCAACCAACGGCCTCCAGAGTATGTCATCTCAAATGCTGCTGTCAGAATTTGTGGCCAGCGGTTTCTGGGGGGGCCCTACCCTGGCTCAGGAAGTGAGGGATGGGTGGAGGATGAGGCCCTGGGAAGCTTCATCAGCCAGACAACTCCCCCGAGGGCCACACATGCAGGGCAGCCAGGCAGGCCCTGCAATGAGGGAACTTTATGAGCCTGCCGGCTGGGGTAAAGCTAGAGAGAATCGGGCCTCAGACGAAGTTGGAAAGAGGGCCCGCACAGCCCAAGCATGTGTGTGATGTCGGGTGACCTGAAGACAGGAGAAGGAATACGGGGCAGGGTCAAAGCTGTGGTCAGCAGGGGCCCATCCAGCTGCGTTGGCAGCCCCTCTGGATGTCAGCTGTCTGGGATAAAGGCCAGCCTTGTCAGCTGGTGTTGGGTTCCCTTAGCTTTATTTTGATTGGAAGCTCTCTGAGGGCAGGATCTGTGCTTGGCTCATCTTTTTTCCCACAGAGCACTGAGAACAGGCCAAAGGGGATCCACATGGGATGATGGGCTGGCGCTTGGCCCATCCTGAGAGTCAGCTGCTCCAGCTTTTGTTCCTCGGGGTTGGGGGGGCAATGGCGAGGATCAAGTCCAGCCTGGGTGGGCTGTTGCCACTTGGAAATGCTGGCAATAGGGGGAGTGGGGCTTAGTGCAATTCTCTGGTCTGGCCTTTGGGGAGGGAGCCCATATAGGAACTCAAGGACTGTTTTATTTATTTATTTATTTATTGTAGTACTGGGGATTGAACCCAGGGGCATTCTACCTCTGAGCTACACCCCCAGCCCTATTTTTTATTCTTTATTTTTGAAACAGGGTCTCACTGAGTTGCAGAGAGCCTCACTAAGTAGCTGAGGCTGGCGGGGAACCTGAGATCCTCCTGTCTCCGCCTCCCAAGTACTGGGATTACAAGCATGTGCCACCATGCCCAGCTCTATTGTATTTTTTTTTTTTTATTTTGAAACAGGGTTTCGCTAGGTTGATGAGAATCTCACTAAGTTGCTGAGGCTAGTCTTGAACCTGGGATCCTCCTGTCTCAGCCTCCCAAATACTGGGATTACAGGTGTGCGCCACCACACCCAGCCAAGGACTGGGTTTTTATTTATTTATTTATTTGGTACTGGGGATTGAACTCAGGAACATTCTACCTCTGAGCTATACCCCTAGCTTGATTTTATTTCTTATTTGGAAACAAGAGTCTCACTAAGTTGTGGAGGGCCTCACTAAATTGCTGAGGCTGGCTGCGAACCTGCGATCCTCCTGTCTCAGCCTCCCAAGTACTGGGATTACAGGCATGCGCCATCACGCCTGGCTAAGGACTGGGTTTTTAAGGACTCCTACTCTATTTTATGTTGAGCAGACTCGGGGGCTGAATTCAGCAGGTGCCTTTTGTAGAACACAGCAAGCGTCCTAGAAGTGGCTGTGATTATTGCTAGAGTCTGAGTGGAGATGGGAGGAAGGGGTAGAAGAGGAATGAACTCTGTTTGATGAGAGTCTCACTAAGTCGCTAAGGCTGGTCTTGAACCTGGGGTCCACCTGTCTCGGCCTCATGTTAACAGGATCCCAAGAGGAGAGAGGGGTTTTGCAGGCACTGGGTGCTCTTAAAAAACATGTCCTTTGCTCCCCCAGCTGTGAGACTCGTGTGTGTGTGTGTGTGTGTGTGTGTGTGTGTGTGTGTGTGTAAACCAGAGGCTCTCCACCAATAGATAATAAGAATTTACTGAAAGGAGCTGGACGTGATGGCGCATGCCTATAATCCCAGTACTTGGGAGGCTGAGACTGAAGGATCACGGGTTCAAGTACAACCTCAGTACTCTAAGGAGCCTCTCAGCAACCTATTGAGTCCCTGTTTCAAAACAAAAAATAAAAAAGGGCTGGGGGTGTAGCCTGGAGATAGAATGCCCCTGGGTTTAATCTAGTAACACACACACACACACACACACACACACACACACACTTCACACACAATTTATTGAAAGGAAAAGGGAACCAGTAATCACACAGTTTCTATCCATTGAACTCATTGCTCCATCCCTAGTGCCTGTAGTATAGTAGGATTCCAATAAACACTTGTCAAATAAGCAAAACACTACCGTGTGATAAAACCTTAGGAAGCCAGGTGTGGTGGTGCACGCTTGTAATCCCAGTACTTGGGAGGCTGAGACTGGAGGATCCAGGTTCGCGGCCAGCCTCAGCTACTTAGTGAGGCCCTCCGCAACTTCGTGAGACCCGGTTTCAAAATAAAGTATAAAAAATAGGGCCGGGGGTGTAGCTTGGAGGTAGAATGCCCCTGGGTTCAATCCCTGGTACCTCAAAAAAAAAAAAAAACCTTAGGAATACTCAGCCTGGTGTGTGTGGGGGGACATGCCTGTAATCCCAGTTCTTGGGAGGCCGAGACAGGAGGATCAAGGTCAGTGCATGGTAATTTAGCGAGACTGTTTCAAAATAAAAAATAAAAAGGGTTGTGGGTGTAGATCAGTGGTAGATTGCCTCTGGGTTCAATCCCCCAGTACCACACACACACAGGAATTAGGAATACTTTTCACAAATGGTCTATTACTATCTGAAAGTCATTAGGATATAAGGTTTTAAGAATTAGCCTGATCCAGGTGTGGTGGCACATGCCTGTAATCCCAGTACTTGTGAGGCTGAAATAGGAAGATTTGAGGCCAGTCTCAGCAATTTAACAAGGCCCACAGCAACTTAGTGAGACTTTGTTTTAAAATAAAAAGTAAATTAGGATTAGGGGTGTACCTCAGAGGTAGAATGCCCCTGGGTTCAATCCCCAGAGCCACTCCAAAAAAACCTGTGGACAGCTGTGCTGACAGCTGGATAGGCAGCCCTGACATCCTCAAGCCTACAAAGTGTGAGAGAAATTGGAGTCACTGGGACCATCTTCCCAGGCCTGTTGCAGAATTTGCCACCTTGCAAGTAGCCCCCGCACCTGCAGTGTACAGCAGGGTGTGCTTGTAGCCTTGGCTATATGTCCCATAATATCCCGTAGCACCTCTCCAATCCTAACCGCCTAGCAGCCTTGCTTATCTGCACACAGCCAAGATGGCCTCACATAAGCCAAGGACTCAAATTCCTACAAGAGTCACACCAACCTCCTCAGACCCTGTTTAACTTTTACATATAAGCTATGTTGTCCTGTTCCAACCCACAGCAGATTAAAAAGCAGCAAATGAAAGAGGGTGAAGAAACCAGAACAGAGAGGGAAAATGACCATGGCTGCTGAGATCAAAACACTAGGAATTGACCAGTGTTTGTTGAGGAGGAAATGGCTTGTCACACCCTCCACCTCCAGGACCATCAGTGTGATAGTGGATGTCCTGGTCAATGTGACGCTGAGTCACCCAGAAAAGGCTAAATTATATTCCTTTGACTCTGTTTAGGAAAGCAGAGAAGTGTAAAACATAGCTTTAGAAGATCTCTAGTCAGATTGACTAAAATTTCAAAAGGTGCTGATATTTAAGTAACAGTATCACAAATTCTCTCAATGAGGCAAAATAAGTGTCATCTCCCCTTCCACAGATAAGCGAACTGAGTCTACACAAGGTCGGGTAACTTGTCCAGGATCACTCAGCTAACACTTGGCAAGGGTGAAGTTTGGATTTTTTTCTCTTCTGAGGGGGCCCACATGTGCATGTGTGTGTGTGTGTGTGTGTGTGTGTGTGTGTGTGTGTGTGTGTGTGTGTTGGGCATCAAACTCGGGGCCTTTGCATGCTAAGCAAATGCATTACTGCTGAGCCACACCCCAGCTCAAGGTTTGACGTTCTGAATGCCTCTGGAGCATGTGTTTTTAGCTCAATCCCAGACTGTTTTGAAACTTTGCACTCATTTTTTTGGGGTGGTGGTGGTTACTGAGGATTGATCCCAGGGCCTCACACATGCTAGGCAGGTGCTCTATCACTGAGCTACATCCCCAGCCTTTTTTACTTTATTTGTGATAGGATCTCACTAAGTTACCCAGGCTGGTAATTCACCATCCTCTGGCCTCAGCCTCTCAGAGAGTAGCTGTGATTACTGGCGGGTGTGTCACCGCGCCCAGCTACATTCTCTTAACTGTGTGACTTTTGGACAGCTCTTTGTCCACAGGGGTCCAGCTAGCCAAGGTTTGGGTTACAGTAGTGCCAGGAACGGTCCAATCTTAATTCAGTTCCACCCAAGCAGATTGCCAGTTATCCCAAAGGGTGCCTGCCTCAGTTGAAACAGGAATGCTTTCAATGCATTTACATCTTAAGCACCTACCCGGGTGCCACATAGCACTTTTTGAGGCCAGAAAATGACAGGGAGGAGCTGCAATTTCAAAAATCCAGGCCTCTTTCCACCAGGAGCTTTGCTCCTTTGTTTGGGTTCTGGATGCTGCTGAAAGATGCTGAGCCGCGCAGTCTCCTGCTGGCGGTTCCCTGCCTAGGGATCCCTACCCCACGTTCCCACCACACAGAGCCAGCAGATGTTAATTTTCCATACTTATTTCTCTCATTTATTGTAGAGATAAAATGTTACAGATGCTACTGAAGCTTCATTTTTCTCCCTAATCCTTTTTGCTGCCCTCCCTCCCTAGAAGTAATATCTCCTGAATATGGTGTTTATCATTCCTATGCATGGTTGTGTGTGTGTGTGTGTGTGTGTGTGTGTGTGTGTGTGTGTGTGTTTGTGTGTGTGTGTGTGTTACTGGGGATTGAACCCAGGGGCATTCTACCTCTGAGCTACACCCCCAATCCTATTTTTTATTCTTTATTTTGAAACAGGGTCTCACTAAGTTGCAGAGGGCCTCATTAAGTAGCCGTGAACCTGGGATCCTCCCATCTCAGCCTACCAAGTACTGGGATTACAAGTGTGTGCCACCATGCCTGGCACATTTTTAAAAATTTTGCAACTGTTTTTATACTTATTTTTTTTGCTGCGGTACTGGGGATTGAACCCAGGGGCGTTTTACCTCCGAGCTACACCCCCGGCCCTATTTTTTTATACTTTATTTTGAAACCGGGTCTCACGAAGTTGCAGAGGGCCTCACTAAGTAGCTGAGGCTGGCCGCGAACCCGGATCCTCCGGTCTCTGCCTCCCAGGTACTGGGATTACAAGCGTGTTCCACCACGCCCGGCTTCGTGTTTTTATACTTTTAGATATTATTTATAAGTAATTTATAGTGTTGCATTATTTTAATTTTGACATATATAGAATTGTAGTGAATATATTCTTTTTGGGCTTGACATTCTTTTTTGTTTGTTTTTGTTTTGTGGTGCCAGGGATTGAACCCAGGGGCATTCTGTCTCTGAACTGTACTCCCAGCTTTATTCTGTATTTTATTTGGAAACAGAGTCTCCTAAAGTTGCTGAGAGCCTTGCTAAAGTTGCTGAGACTGGCTTCGAACCTGTGATCTTCCTGTCTCAGCCTCCCAACTACTAGGATTACAGGCATGTATGTGCCACCACGCTGGGCTCTTTTTGTTTTTTTAATGCAACACTGTGTTTCAGACTTATCCATGTTAATATATTTAAATCTAGTTTATTATTTTAACTGCTGTGTGGTATTTAATGTGTAATTATGTCACAGTTCCCTTATTCATGGGCATGTAGGTTGTTCCATGTTCTCACCACTGCAGATAATGCTGTACAGAACATCCACGCGCCAGTCTTCTGTAGTGTGGGGCCCACAGTGGGATTACTGTGTCCTGAGGTGTGCTTTTCTAAATACTGCCAAGTAGTGCTCCCATGTGATTTGTAACTCATTTATGTTCTTCCCAGAAACATGAGAGCTCCTATTTCACTAGTATTTGGATTATCTCTTCTAATCTGGGGGATGCAAAATGGTATTTTAAAATTGTTTTAGAAATTAGCATTTAGATTTCAGGTAGGGATGAGTACTTTTTCTGTCTGTTGGCTAATTATTTACTGTACCACCTTTGTCCTTTACATACATTTTTTTTTAACCAGGTAATATATCCATCCATATAATTCAAACTCCAAAAGGGAATACAGTGAGAATCCTCCCACCTCTGCTGCTGAGCCACCCAGCTCCCCACCCTGAGACCCGTTAGAGGTTCTTGTATACTTTTTCAGAGGTAATTCTAGCCTTTATGCATTTTGTTGTTGTTACAGTACTGGATATTGAACCCAGGGGCACTCTAGCATTGAGCTTCATCCCCACTCCTTTTAATTTTTTTTAATTAAAAAATTGTTTTGGAGCCGGACATGGTGGTGCACACTTGTAATCCCAGTACTTGGGAAGCTGAGACCGGAGGATCCGGGTTTGCGGCCAGCCTCGGCTACTTAGTGAGGCCCTCCGCAACTTAGTGAGACCCTGTTTCAAAATAATGAATAAAAAATAGGGCTGGGGGTGTAGCTCGGAGGTAGAATGCCCCTGGGTTCAATCCCCAGTACTGCAAAAAAAAAAAAAAGAAAGACATTTTTTTGGTGCTGGGGATTGAACCCAGGGGCATTCTACCGCTGGGCGAAACCCCAGCCCTTTTTATTTTTTTATTTTGAAACAGGGTCTTGCTAAATTGCTGAGGGTCTTCCTAAGTTGCTGAGGCTGGCCTCCAACCTGTGATCCTTTTGTCTGAGTCTCTCAAGTGCTGGCATTACAGGCATGCACCACCACGCCTGGCTCTACACTTATACTTAAATTTACTCGGAATATATGTTTTTATCTGACACTGGTTTTCAGCCATGGCTGTACACAAAAGCCGTCGGAGGAGCTTTAACAAGTACACTGATGTCTGAGCCTTGCTCCAGATCAGACCAGCAAAATGAAAGTATTTTGGGGTGAGGCTCAGACATGGCCATGAAATGCTCCGGTAGACTTTTCTGTGTGGCCCTGGTTGAGAACCACTCAACCTTGTAAGATGGAAATGATTTTATTTTTTCCAGAGTAGTAGCCAATTTTTCCAGCATTGGTTATTAAATGCTTTATATTTTTCCTACTATCTTGTTGCTTTCAACATTCTTTCTTTCATTTGTTCTTTATAGTTTAATTGAGATATATTTCACACATCTTAAAATTCACCCATATACATTGTATAGTTTTTTTCCATTGGTTTTTAGTGTATTCACAGCGTTGTGTTACCATCACTGCTATCTAATTTTATACCATTTTTATTGCCCCCCCACAAAGAAACCCAATACCCATTAGCAGTCATTTCCCATTTCCCACAACCCCCACCCCCATCCTAGGTAACCACTAATGTACTTCTTGTTTCTCTAGACTTACCTATTCTGGACATTTTGTATAAATGGAACTATATACTGTGTGGTCTTTTGTGACTGGCTTCTTTCCTTTAGCCTGTTTTTTTCAAAGTTCATCAAAATAGCAGGGCACAGTGGTGCATGCCTGCAATCCCAGCTACTCAGGAGGCTGACACAGGAGGATCACAAGTCCTAGGCCAGCCTGGGCAATATAGCGAGACCCTGTCTCAAAGTAAGAAATGAAAAGGCTAGCGATGTAACGCAGTGACAGAGCGCCCCCAGGTTCAGTCCCTAGTACCACACACACACACACACACACACACACACACACACGCACAAAAGTTCATCAGTGTTGTAGCAAATACTTCATTCTTTTTTTTTAATTGCTGAACAATATTCTGTTGTCTGGGTGTACTACATTTTGTTTACATTTTGATGGACATTTGGATTCTTTTCGCTTTTTAGCTGTTATGAATAATGCTGCTATGAACATTTGTGTACACATTCTCCTGTGGACTTGTTTTCAATTCTCTTGGATGTACACCTAAGAGAATTGCTGGTTTATTCTGTTTCGCTTTTTGAGGAACTACCAAATTATTGCAAATAGGCTGCACTATTGTACATTCCCACTAACAGTGTACAAGGGTTCTTTTTTTTTTTGGTACTGGGGATTGAACCTAGGGACATTCTACCTCTGAGTTATACCCCCAGCCCTTTTTATTTTTTATTTATTTATTTATTTATTTTATTTATTTATTTTTTGGCGGTACCGGGGATTGAATGCAGGGGCATTCTACCTCTGCTCTATGCCCCTGGCCCTATTTTTTTTTTTTATACTTTATTTTGAAACCGGATCTCACGAAGTTGCGGAGGGCCTCACTAAGGAGAGAGAGAGAGAGAGAGAGAGAGAGAGAGAGAGATAGGGAGAGAGAGAGAGAGCGCTGAGGTTGGCCGCGAACCCGGATCCTCCGGTCTCTGCCTCCCAAAGTACTGGGATTACAAGCGTGCGCCACCACGCCCGGCCTTTATTTTTCATTTTGAAATGGGGTCTTGCTAGGTTACTGAGAGTCTTGCTACGTTGCTGAGGCTGTCCTTGAACCTGCGACCCTCCTATCTCAGCCTCCCAAGTACTGGGATTACAGGCATGTGCCCCCATGCGTGGTTCAGATCAGCTTTTTAATCTCTGCAAAAAGCCAGCTGGGATTTTGGTACAGACTGTGTTGAATCTATAGATGAATTTGTGAAGTATTACCATCTTAACAATGTTAAGTGTTCCAAATCATGAATATGGAATAGCTATCCATTTTGTTTAAATTTTGTGTATGTGTGTGTGTGGCACTGGGGATTGAACCCAGGGGCATTCTACCTCCGAGCTACACCCCCAGTCCTATTTTATTTTTTTATTTTGAAATAGGGTCTCGCTAAGTTAATGAGAGTCTCACTATTTGCTGAGGCTGTTCTTGAACCTGCAATCCTCCTGTCTCAGCCTCCCAAGTATTGGGATTACAAGCATGCACCACTGCGCCCAGGTTTTTTGTTTTTTTGGTGCTGGGGATTGAACCCAGGGGCATTCTACCTCCAAGTTACAACCAGCCCTATTTTTATTTCTTATTTGGAAACAGAGTCTCACTAGATTGCCGAGAGCTTCACTAAGTTGCTGAGGCTGGCTTCGAACCTGCAATGCTACTGTCTCAGCCTTCTAAGTACTAGGATTACAGGTGTGCACCACCACGCTCAGCTGTTTAATGTTCTTTAATTTCTTTCAATAGTGTTTTGTGGTTTCCAGTGTACATGTCTTATACTTTTTTGTTAAATATGTTCCTAAGTATTTTATTCTTCATGCTGTTAGTATAAATGGGATTGTTTTAATTTTATTTTCAGATTGTTCATTGTTAGAATATGTGAATAGAATTGATTTTTTTGTGTGTGTGTGTGGCACTGGGGATTGAACCTGGGGCATTCTACCTCTGAGCTATACCCCCAGCCCTATTTTCTAAATTTTTATTTTGAAACAGGGTCTCTCTAGGTTGATGAGTCTTACTACTTGCTGAGGCTGTCCTTGAACCTGTGATCCTCCTGTCTCAGCCTCCCAAGTACTAGGGTTACAAGTGTGCGCCACCACACCCGGTGCCTGGCTAGAACTGATTTTTCATATACTGATCTTGTATCCTACTACCACATTGCTGAAGTCTTTTACTAGTTCTAATAGTTTGGATCGTCATGGATTTCTTAGAATTTTCTATATACAAGATCATGCCACCTACAAAGAGATAATTTTGCTTCTTTCTTTTCAATCTGGATCCCTTTCTTTTTCTTGCCTAATTGCTAGAATTCTAGCATTGAGTTTTTTTGTTTAGTTTTGTTTTGGTACTGGGGATTGAACCCAAGGGCATTCTACCTCCGAACTACATCCTAGCCCTATTTTATTTTTATTTTGAAACAGGGTCTTGCTAGGTTGATGAGAGTCTCACTACTTGCTGAGGCTATCCTTGAACCTGTGATCCTCCTATCTCAGCCTCCCAAGTACTGGGATTACAGGCTCAGCCTCCCAAGTACTGGGATTACAGGTGTGTGCCACCACGCCTGGCTCCCTGCTCTGTCTTCTTCATAGCACTTAACACTATCCTGAAATATCTTACAGGCTGGGGGTGTGGCCCAGTGGCGGTAAAATGCTTGTCTAGCATGTGCTAGGCCCTGGGTTCAATTCCCAGCACTGAAAAATAAAATAAAAAGATAAAAATGGTAGTAAGACTTTGAGTGTGAGAAGACCTGGGGGAAAGGACACAAAACTCTGGAAGCCCTGACCTTACCTCTCTGAGGTTGAGATTTAAAGTGACAGCACTCAGAGAAGGCAGTTGAGGATCCTTGATCAGCACCCGCCATGAGCACATGGGCGAGGGCAGCCCGAGCACTTGTCCTCAGCTGGCTCTGGCTGGTCTCATATGTGGTCGCTGGAGGCATCTAGAGGTGAGTTATGAATTCCCAAGAGACTCCACGTTGGCCTCATTCTGAGGTTGCCCCATGGTGCAGTAACTTGTTCTGAGCAAAGTATTAACTTGTAAAAGGGTAAAAAGCACCCAAGGGCATTCCATTGGGGAAGCTGAAGCATAGCACATTTCCATTCATTTTTGGCTCCATCTCTTGGGCCTGGTGGGAGGTGGTGTTGCTAATGATGAAGAACACAGGAACCCTGGATTCCAGCAAACCCTGGCTTTCCATAGCCCCAGCTGGATAGCCCTGGGTAGTGACTGGCGTGAGATTATGTAGGGAACGCGTTAGCACAGTGTCTGGTGTACCCTAGTAAGTGTTGGCCTAGATTCTTTCAGTTCGGCACCTCAGGGAGCCACTGGTGCCTCAGTTTTCCTGACCTGTGAAATGGGGATAATAACTGATGTCCAGCTACCCCTCCCTCCCGCCCTCACTTTCCTGAGGACTGAGGGTTAATATCTGTAGCTTCAAGGGCCTGGTGGGGGAGGCACAGCATAAATGGAGTATTGTTGTGCTGCTGAATGATCTGGCTTTGTTCGAGAGACTTCGGTATTTGACTTCCTGCACTTAGCGTCCATGAGCTTCATTGCTGGAGATATTTGGGTCCTCAGCTCTATGGCGCTCACCTCCAGGGGCCGTGGCTTGGGTCCTCACCTGTCGTCAGGGACCACTGAGTTGTGTGAGCACTGCATTTCCTGTGTCGCCCCCACCCCAGCAATCAGGAATGAGAGAAATGCGGCTAGTGTGACCCACACTGGAACTGCTTCTGAATAGGGTGTTTATTGAAGAGGTTTTGCAGGAGGCAGCGGGTGCTTTAATTGGCGCCCGCTAATTCCCCCCTGAGGCTGTTGGTGGCAGTTCCCCGCTGGCCCTGGGCCTGTTAACCGCTGGGCTGCCGGTTCTCTGGGGAGAATGCCGCTCCCCAGCCCCTCACCCTCCTGGTGCTCGGATGGGAGCCCTTTTGAGGAAAGCGGTGAGTGCCCTCGGGCCAGGCCAGGGGGTGCGGGTGGGGTGTCACACCAACTTTGTCAACTCTGGGCCTCCAGGCCTTGCCTGACACCTTCGGGAAACCTGGCCGGCCATAGGTTTTGGACAAAAGGCAGGTTTCTCCCTTGGGGTTTAGAAACGGAGAGCGGCTGCTTTTTTATCCTGCTCTGGTTGCTAGTGAGTTTGTCGGTTGGCTGGGTGACAGCCAGACAGCCCTGGGGCCCTTTCGGAGGTGGCTGTAAATGCTTTGCTAGGGGGCTTCAGAGGGTCTTCCTGCCTTGAATATTCAGAGTTGGGTGGTTAAGAGAAAGAAGGTCCCTGAGGGACCCAGCACACATGGTTGAACACACACACACTCTGGGAAAAGCAGAGTTAATTTCCTACTTCTGGAAGCTTCCTTTTCCCAGAACCCACAGTGGGTGTTGGTTTGGGATCAAATCAAGTGGGGCTGGAAGAGCAGGTGAGAGGAGTCTCTTGCCCACCCGGATGCACTCCGGGCCAGCATCCATTTCTGTGGCTCTGGGCGGCAGGTGCGGAAAGTCAGGGGCAGATTATTGTCCTGACTTGGCTATCTCTTTTGCCCCTGAATCAGGGTCTCACTTTTGTGAGCAGGAGTAGATTCTGCTTCGGGCTGTGCCTCTCCATACACCCCACGATCTGGGGATTGGTGACAGCTGCCCCACCTGAGCCAGTTGTGGTCTTTGTATGCGCTCAGCCGAGGAGAAAGCGCCTCTGCTCCGCCAGGAACTGGTTGGATGAGTTTCTTACACTTCCCTGGTTGAGGCCCCTTCGCCAGGGAGGTGAGGGACATGGGGGATGGGAGCAGGTGCTTTAGGGTGGAGGGGGCCTCCTAGACTTTGTGTGAGGCCTGAAATCTGAAGGGCCCGCTGCCTTTGAGGATTTATACTGGTGTGAGTCAGTAAGGTCTGCCTTGGAATATCCACTCCCCTCACTCTGGTGAAGGAGGGAGGCTTGTGAGAGCTCTTCCCTGTCTGTGAAGCAGCTGGAGGGATGGGGAAGGCCAGGATGGCCTAGCCAACTGCAGTGTTCAGGAAAGGGGGACCAATCACATGGATGTTCTTCTCTGGGTCTGGAGGCTCGTGGTTATACTGGGAATCAGGATGAAAGCCACCCTGCTGGCAGCCTCACCCCCAGTTCTGACGTGTGCAGGGAAGGAAAGTGTGTGGGGGGGAACCTCTCAGGTGGTAAGTTGTGGAGGAGCCCCTTCCCCAGCCCAGGTGAGAGCTACCAGCCTGAAATCCAAGAGGGAGAGTCCCCTCTGGATAAGACCCGGACTCAAGTTTTTCTAGAATAGGTAATCTCTTCCTGCTTTTAGAAGCATCTAATTTATGCATAGCTTCCTGCCATCACCTTTATTTTGGATACATTTCTTCCTGGTTGGTGTGGGTTGAAATAGGTCTCATTTGTGTGTGTGTGTGTGTGTGTGTGTGTGTGTGTGTGTGTGTGTTGCTAGGGATTGTACTTCTACCTCCAACTACACCCTCAGCCCTATTTTATATTTTGTTTTGAAACAGGGTCTCACTAGGTTGCCGAGGGTCTCACTAGGTTGCCGAGGGTCTCATTAAGCTGCCGAGGGCCTCGTTAAGTTGCTGTCCCCCAACCTGCGATCCTCCTGTCTCAGCCTCCCAAGTACTGGGATTAAAGGCGTGCCCACCATGTCTGGCTTCATTCTTTCTAGCCAGTGTTCCCTGGGGTGCTCTGTCCTGGAAACACTCCTAGAAACAGTCAGCATCTCTTGGGCCTCCAATTCTTCTTGAACATTCTATGGACACCTATAGCCACAGCCTCACATCTCGTTTTGTACCTTTTTAGGGCATATTCTCACACCTTGTCTTATGCAGCCTGCTTCCTGTCTGTCTTGTTGGTTGTTCTAACAGACCTGCCTTGGATGGGTTCTTCCCTGCAGAGGGACAGTGTGTCCCCTCCCCTCTGTCCTGCTTGTTGCCAGATGTGCAGGTTCTGGGTGGTCCAGGTGCTTTGGGACGCAGCTTTCTCAGATGCTGTTCCCTTGGCATTGAGCATCCTCAGCTCTCTTCTTCACCTGGCAAAGGCTTACTCATCTTTTGTGACTCTGCCAAAACGTCACCTCCTCCTGCAGAGCATCCTGGTCCCCAGGTTTATCCTAGCGCTCCTTATTGTTAGCACGATTTCTTTATTCCTACATCTGTACCAGCACTCAAAGCATTGTTTTGTGGATAATTTGTTTATATGGCTGTTTTTCCTTCTAGAGTTCAAGTTCCTCAAAGACAGGGACAATGTGTCATTCATTTCAGTGTCCCCAGGGCCTAGCATCATGCTCAGAAGTGCTGAACACATTCTCAAACTGGAGGCTGGAACTCCCGTATGTCTCATGACACTGCTCTCTCAATGTTTTTGCAGTGTTGGGGCTCAAACCCAGAGCCGTGTGCTTTACATGGCAAGTGTTTTCTCCATCTCTACCTCTCTCTTTTTTTTTTTTTTTTGGTACTGGGGTTTGAACCCCAGGGCATTTTTACCTCTGAGTTAAATCCTCAGCCCTTTTTTATTTTTTATTTTGAAACATGGCCTCTCTAAATTGCCAAGGCTGACCTCAAACCTGCCATCCTCCTGTTTCAGCCTCCCAAGTACTGGAATTACTTGTGTGCACCACTGTGCCTGGCTACCACTCTCTACTTCTTTTTGTTATTGATGCACTTGTCTTGTTTCTCCTAACAGAATGTGAGTCCTTAGGAGTGGGGTCTGTGTGTGATGAATGGTCATATCACCCACAAGGCTGCCATGATGTCTTTGTACAAAGTAGGTGCTTGATAAATAGTTGTCTGGTGAATGAATTCCGAAGCCCACAACTTAGGTAGGAGAGGAAACTAGCATTACCCCCAAGTTGGCATTGAGGCACAAAGAGCTCGCTTACCTGCCCCTTACCCTCCAGCCCATTAGGAGCAGGGCGAGGGCTCATTTTGAGCAGTACTGGCTGTAGTCCCTGGGCTCTTTTACACACAGTTTTCTGCCTTTTCCCTACTTAATATTCCCTGTGACTTGGGAAGTAGGTGAACATCAGGGCCTTTCCCAATTCATTGCTGCTCGGTCTCGTGCCCTAGCTCTTTCAGATGACACCCTGAAGCTGGATTTAAAACCCAAGTGTCAAGGTTGGCTTTTGTTGGTCACTTATTTGTGCTTTTGCCCCCACCATGCCTTAACTCCGCTCAGGCCCTTGGTCCCCCATGGCTCTGTTCTCTTCTCCTGCTAGTACATGCTGTCTCTCCCAGAAGAATGCTAAGGAATGTGCCCTGCCCGCAAAAGCAGCAGGACTCTGATTCATTTATGCTTCATTTTCTGATTTGACCTTCTGTTGGGTATAGGCATCAGGCACTTGTTCCTTTCCAGCTAAATTGCTGTGTATTTGTCCTTATAAGATCATGGTCTGAATTGATGGTGGGATCAAAGAGGGTGGATAAACTCTAGGTTGGTGGGGGAGGGGGAGGTTATGATGGTTCACCAAGTTTACTTTGTACATTTAGTATTAATTTGAGATATGGGTAAAAAAACAACGTAGGTACACATCAGGAAAAAAAATCGATCTTCCTCGTGCTTATGGAACAAATAAAAGATTTATTCATCCCGGTCATCAGCATCACCACCAGCATTCTTGGAGGGCTTACTGTGTGTTAGATGCACGGATTATTTACTTGTACCATCTGGAAGTAATCCACTGAGGCTGGCACTGTTACTGTGCCCATTTTGCTGATAAGAAACTTGAAGCCTAGTGAGGGCAAACGAGTTGCCTAAGGCTACATATAGCCTGAAAGTAGAGGACCTGGAGTTCGAGTCAGGGATGAAGCCTGTGTATGAATGTAGCGCATTTCACCTCCCTGGAGTTGAGTTGCATGCTCGCATCTTCTCTTCTCCGCTGAGCGTAGCAGGGACATAATGGGGCCCCTCTGTTCAGCTTGGTTCCAAGGTTCTCCTCCACCTTTGCACCTGATCAGTAACAAATGCTGTAGCTCTGAGGGTGTGGCTCTGCTTTCTTTTTGTAGCTCTCCTCCCAGCCTAGAGGTGAACATAAGCAGTTCCCCAAATACCCAAAGGGGGATGGTGCCAGTATGAAGGGTAATTTGCAAGACTGGAATCATGATTTTTTTTTTTTTTTTTGCGGTACCGGGGATTGAACGCAGGGGCGTTCTACCTCCGCGCTACACCCCTGGCCCTATTTTTTATACTTTTATTTTTGAAACCGGGTCTCACCAAGTTGCGGAGGGCCTCGCTAAGGAGAGAGAGAGAGAGACAGAGAGAGACAGAGAGACAGCGAGAGAGCTGAGGCTGGCCGCGAACCCGGATCCTCTGGTCTCCACCTCCCAAAGTACTGGGATTACAAGCGTGCGCCACCATGCCCGGCATGATTTTTTTTTTATGGTAGTGGGGTTTGAACCCAGGGGCATTCTACCTCCAAGCTAAATCCCCAGACTTTTTTTTGTTTTGAAACAGGGTCTTGCTAGGTTTCTGAGAGTCTCACTAAGTTCCTGAGGTTGGTGTTGAACCTGTGATCCTCTTGTCTCAGCTTCCCAAGTACTGAGATTACAGGTGTGTGCCACCATGGCTGGTCTAACCTTATTTATTTATTTATTTTTTTTTGTGGTACTGAAGATTGAACCCAAGGGCATTCTACCTCTGAGCTATAACCCCAGCGCTATTTTATTTTATTTTTTATTTTTTTTTTTTTGCGGTACTGGGGATTGAATCCAGGGGCTTCTACCACTGAGCTACACCCCCAGCCCTATTTTTTTATTCTTTATTTTGAAGCAGTGTCTCACTAAGTTGCTGAGGGCCTCACTAAGTAGCTGAGGCTAGCGGCAAACCTGCGATCCTCCTGTCTCAGTCTCCCAAGTACTGGGATTACAAAGTGCGCCACCACGCCCGGCATATTCTTTCATTTTTGAAACAGGGCCTCACTAAATTGCTGAGGCTGGCCCCAAAGAATCTGCAATCCTCCTGTCTCAACCTCCCAAGTACTGGGATTACAAGTGTGCGCCACCACACCTGGCTGTGACCATGAATTTTGCTAATAAGTTGGATATGGGCATAATAAGTGGTTCTGTGAGCCTTTGTGTGTGTGTGTGTGTGTGTGTGTGTGTGTGTGTGGTGTTGGGGATTGAACTCAGGGTCTTATGCATGCTAGGCAAGCACTCTACCACTGAGGAGTTCTGGCGATGGACCCTGTTATGCCCCCAGCCCACTGTGAGCCTTTTTGACCTAGACATGAGCTAGGTGGGGCCTCTGGGAACTTTGGATCTGTGATTTCCAAGAGGTCCTTCCTTCTTTCCTTGTTTCCTTCCTTCCTTCCTTCCTTCCTGCCTTCCTGCCTGCCTGCCTGCCTGCCTGCCTGCCTGCCTGGGCTAAATTGCCCAGGCTGGCCTCAAACCCACCCTCCTCTGTCTCAGCCTCCTAAGTACTGGGATTACAGGCATGTACCACTGTACCCAACTTCTGGGAATAACTTCTTTCTTTCTTTCTTTTTCTGTAGTACTGGGGATTCCACCCAGGGGCTTTCTACCTCTGAGCTACACCCCCAGCCATATTTTTATTTTTTATTTTAAAACAGGGTCTCACTAGGTTGATGAAAGTGTCACTGCTTGCTAAGGCCGTCCTTGAACCTGTGATCCTTCTGTCTCAGCCTCCCAAGTAGTGGGATTACAGGCATGTACCACTGCACCCAGCTTTCAGGAATAATTTTTAGCACAATTCTTTAGAGCTTTCTTTGGCTGCTTCATCTTCTGGGGACCTTGTGTCATTTCCCTGCATGGTGACAGGTTGTACTGAAAGCCGCACTGACCTACCCTGGCCATGAGCAACAGCAATTTATAATCAGCAGTAATTGCCCTCATTTGGTTTTAGTACACTTATGTGAAACTTCCTCATAGACAGCTTTTCCTGGATATTTGTAGGGGGGATCATCACAGATGCTTGTCCAAACTTGGCCACTTTCCCCTTCCTCCCAGCCTTGTGACTGATCACGTCCTGCGTGGCACGTCAGGGTGGCATGGCCCCTGGGCTAGCCCCTTATCTGGAGTCAAGAGGATGGGACTACCAGAGTGCATGTGCAGTCACTGATCCTGGGTGCTTCTGGGCTCATTGGAAACTTGATAGCAGTGACTAACATGGATACTTATTGATCTAGAAGGAACTGACTTTGGTCTTGACCTCAACACTATTTACCTTTCTCTTCACTGTGGGAGTGGTGAGCAGTGTTGCAGGCATGATCCTGCAGTCTTCCCAGCTGACATTTATTGAGCACCTAGTGGCGCCTTGGCCTCTGGGGGTGAAGGCCCAACCTGTTGGTGTTTACCGACTAGTCCAAAAGAAATGCTTGCAGATATGAACGCCATGGACCGGTGGCTTTAAGTGATATCCATGGTCTTTAGAGTCCAAAGAAATGTGTTTATTAGTTTCTACTGCTGCTGTAACAAATTCCACAAACTTAGCGACTTAACACACACACACTTTTTTTTTTTGGTTTGTTTTTATTGGTACTGAGGATTGTACCCAGAGGCATTCTACCTCTGAGCTACACCCCCAGCCCTTTTTATTTTTTGTTTTGAACTGGGTCTCCTAAGTTGCTGAGACTGGCCTTGAACCTGCAATCTTCCTGTCTTAGCCTCCCTAACAGTGGGACTACAGGCATGTGCCACCCCGCCCAGCCACACATTTATTATCTTAAAGTTCTGGAAGTCAGATGTTAGGTTGGGCGCACAGGGCTGTGTTCCTCCTGGGGCTCCAGGGTGGACTCTGTTTCCTTGCCCTTTCCCGCTTCCTGAGGCTGCCCAAACGCTTTGGCTTGTGGCCCCTTTTATCCATAGCATCTTCCAGCCTCTTTCTCACTCTGCCTTTGTCATCACATAAACTTATGTCGACTCTGACTCCTACTGGGTCCCCCTTATGATTACATTGGGCCCGCCTAGATCACCCAGGATAATTTCCCCACCTCGAGAGCCTTAATTTGATCCCATTTGCAAAGTCCCTTTTGTTATATAAGGTGACATAGGTTCTGAGGACTATTGGTTGGGACGATTATTCACCCACAATAGTGTATATGTGGGGAGGGATTGGAAATGGTTGAGCAGGCCTTTCTTTTTTTTTTTGTGGTACCGGGGATTGAACCCAGGGGTGTTCTACCTCTGCGCTACACCCCCGGCCCTATTTTTTTATACTTTATTTTGAAACTGGGTCTCACAAAGTTGCGGGGGGCCTCACTAGGTAGAGAGAGAGACAGGGAGAGAGAGAGAGCTGAGGCTGGCCGCGAACCTGGATCCTCCAGTCTCTGCCCCCCAAAGTACTGGGATTACAAGTGTGCGCCACCACGTCTGGCTTGAGCAGGCCTTTCTAAAAGAAGTGATTTTGGCTAAATTTGTAAATGGAGAGGGTCTGAGGATACGTTGTAAATTTGAGAAATGACATGAGCAAATGTTGGGGTTGTGGGAGGTGGACGCAGTGGGTGGGTGAACGGTCCTCCCTCTGAGAGAAGGTGCCAGGGGCTTTCCTTCCTTCCCCCACTGAAGGAGTTTTCTGGACTTCGGTCTGTAGGCCTAGACTTCCTGCTGGAATTCAGGTGGGAGGCTCCGTTGGCAGGGCAACCACAATCCTCTTCCTTCCCAACAGCTGCGATCCTGCTGTAGGGACCCAGCCGCATCTTGGGACCCTGCTGCCTGTAGGTGGTAGAAAAACAAATTCCCAAGGGAAAATAAATTTGAGCCAGCTGGGCTGGTTCGGGGTGGCCCAGAAACCCTGGTCACGTTGTTCGCACAGCCTCTGCAGAACACGCTGCTCATATTGAACACAAAATCACCCTCCAGGGAGCCTTGACTCTCCAGGAGGCAGGGGAAGGTCAGAGTGAGGACCCTATAGGGAGAAGGGCTGAAGAGCCAGGCCCCTTTGGTCCTCCCCTCCCCCAGGAGAGCCTCCAGGGCTGGGGGAGGGAGTGATTGAGGACCGAGCAGGTGTGGCCTGGGGTGTGTCTGGCTAGAGCACAGCATGGTTCCAGGATCTTGCTAGAGATCCCTGCAGAAGTTCAAGTTGTTCCCCACCCAGTTTGTCTTGAAAAGCTGTGGCTGCTCTTGTTGCTTCCTTCTGGCACCCTCTGGGAGGAGATTCTGAAAGTGGAGTTGGGGGATTGTAGTGGGGAAGGTCAAAGGCCCTTTGGCCGCTCTAGTTTTGAGACCTTTGGGATGTCTAGATGTTTGTAGCTGAGAGGTGCAAGGAGATGGATGGAGGGAGGCTGCGTGGAAGGACTTTCCCCCTGTGTGGGTAGCGGGGAGCATTCTTCCCCCACTGCCGTGGACTTTGGAGCAGTTGCCTTTGGGGGAACCCCCTTACTCCATTTCCACCCTCCTCCAAACAGGTGTGGTGCTGTGGGGTGCAGTGCTATAGGTGAAAGGATGACGTCAGCCTCTCAACCAGAACGTTTTCTGGGGAGTCTCCAGCCTACCCGCCCAGCAGAGGGTTCACCCTCAAGTGTGGGAGGAAGGGCCAGAGGGAATGTGGCTAATTCCCAGGGATGCCCCAGGACCTGGGGCGCAGAGTTCCAGAAGGCTCCAGGTGGGTGCCCCTGTGGGACCGTCCTCTGAGGGGAAGGTTGTGCTGGAGCAGGATCCCATTGCCTCAGTGACGAGAGGCCTGAGGACAGAACACAGAGGCCATTGCACGTTCTCATTGGGTCAGATCGAGGGCATGGTGCTGAGGCATGGCTGGGAGGGGAAGGATGTGGGATGAGGCCTGCTGCAGCCTGCCGGCTTCCCTGCCTGCGCTGAGAAATGTAAGCATGGCTCTCAGGGGGTGGGGCCATGTAACCTGGACAGGTGTGGGTGGAGGAAGGGTGTGGATTACATTTAAATTTAAAGAAAAAAATTTTTTGGCAGTACTAGGGCTTGAACCCAGGGTCTCATGCATGGTAGGCAAGCACTTTACCACTGAGCTACTAGCCTAGCAGCCAGGTGCAATGGTGCACACCTGTAATCCTAGTACTGGGGAGGCTGAGACAGGAGGATGGCAGGTTCAAGACCAGCCTCAGCAACTTAGTGAGACCCTATTTCAAAATAAAATATATAAAAAGGGCTAGCGGTATAGCTCAGAAGTAGAAAGCCCCTGGGTTTAATCCCCAGTATCCAAATAAACAATAAAATAAATAAATTTAAAGAAAGTTTAAAAAGAAGATGAAAGGGGGAGGGGCAATGGTACAGGTCTGTAATCCCAGCTACTCCAATATCTGAGACAGGAAGATCTCAAGTTCAAGGCCAGCCTGGGCAGTTTATTGAGACCCTGTTTCAAAATAAAATTAAGTTTAAAAAAGGAGGTGGGGATGTGGCTCAGAATGCCCCTGGTTTCAATCTCCAGTGCTGCAAAAAAAAAAAAAAAAAAAAAGAAATTGATCTCACTCCCTTTCTTGGACCCTGGATCCTTAAAAACAATGTATGTCTGTGTTTCTTAGGCTCATCAAAAAGAAAGGTCTTTGAGGATCTTGTCAAAGTGGGCTTCACAGCCTAGGACTTGAGGTACAGAGTTTTCTAGAAGGCTGATTCATGGACTGATAACTGACTGGGTTGACTCGTATGGAAAGATGGAAGAGGTCTTGGCAGGGAAGGCTGGGGGACCTGGAGGCGGCGCGGCAGGATGGGGTGGACCTGGGCTTGAGGGTTCGGCTGCTGTCTGCCTCCTCCCCTCCTGCCCCAGCAGACAGTGTCTTCCAGGATGAGTCTGAAGAACCAGCTTCTCATCCTGGTTTGAGGATGACTCTTACGAGGTGGGCGATGTTCATGGGGTAGGAGGGCAGGACTGCCCCTGTAGGGCAGCGCACAGGTAGTACTTGTCTCTGTGGGGATCTGAGCTCCACACGTGGCAGTGGTCCAGATCAGCCTTTTGGGCCTGGAATGCGCTCAGGGGAACCGGGGTGTGTCTGCTCCGTCCCCATCCGTGGTCCTCCCAATGTCCACGCATGGCCCCTGCTCAGCAGTCCGTGCTGCCCTACTTGTTCTTCAGCCCCCCTTCCTTGGCATGTAGGCACTCTTCCAGCAGGTCTTCCTGCCCAGGAGAGAGCCTCGTGATGGTGGGTGGGTCCCCGGGTCACTGCAGGACTTCTTTTCTTATCTGGAAAATTTATAATCTGATCCTGGGGACTTTTCCCCTTCTCCGTCTGCTTCTTCCCTGTGACCTGCGAGCCTTTGACCTGGAATGTGTATTTTTCTATGTTGTTCCAATGGGAGAGCAAATGGCCAGAGGCTACATAGTAGCAGGTGCAGAAATAGCCATTTTAGTCCTTTGGAATGTCCTGTTATAGGCAAAAGCAAAGCTGTGGCATCCAGGGGCTGTGACCAGTCCTTTGCTTTGACCCTGACTGTTATGAAATCCATCAGGGAGACAGTGGGCTGGAGAGCATGCATTCCAGGGCCTGGGTGCCTGAGTTCAGGACCCAGCTCTACCACCTCCTACTTCTGTGGCCTAGTTCTGCATGTGTACGATGGGGGTCATATAGTACCCCACTGCTTAGGGTTGTTACAAGGGGTTAGTGACTTACCGTGTGCATAGCACTTGGAACATTTGAGCAGGTGGCTGCTCTGCTTTGTTTTAGCCTCAGGAGGATTTAGACATGGATTCTACTTTCTATTTTTTTTTTTTTTTGTATTGGGGATTGAGCCCAGGGGCATTCTACCTCTGAACTATACCCCCCAACCCTTTTTGTTTTTTATTTGAAACAGGATCTAAGTTGCTGAGGGTCTCACCAAGTTGCTGAGGTTGGGCTCAAACCTGTGATCCTCTCAGCCTCCCAAGTACTGGGATTACAGGTGTGTGCCATATGCCTGACTGTGGATTCTACTTTGAAAATGCAAGCTGGGTTTGCAGGCTGTGTCCAATCAGAGAAAACCTCTCCATGTAGAAAAGGCTTAGTTTGCCAGGTGTGGTGGTGCATGCCTGTAATCCCAGTACTTGGAAGGCTGAGACAGGAGGATCGCAGGTTCGTAGCCAGCCTCAGCTACTTAGTGAGGCCCTCCGCAACTTAGTGAGACCCTGTTTCAACATAAAGAATAAAAAATAGGGCTGGGGGTGTAGCTCGGAGGTAGAATGCCCCTGCGTTCAATCCCTAGTACCGCCAAAAAACCCCCAAAAATAAAACAAAACAAAAAAAAGGGCTGGGGTGTAGCTCAGAGGTAGAATGCCCCTGGGTTCAGTCCCCAGTACACACCCCCCAAAAGAAAAGAAAGAAAGAAAAGGAAAGTCTTAGTTTCTGGGCTTGAAGTGTACTTATGTTGCCACTTTTACACAGTGGGGTCCTCAAAGAATGACCCTCAGAAAGTACCCTAATAGTGTGTGGGGGTTGGGAGAGACTGTGATTAATCTTTTGCTTCACGGCTGTGACCTGGCTGGCTGCACATTCCATCTGGGACTTGGGCCTTTTCCATTTTGCCTCCCCACAGGAGCTGACTGACCCCTGGGCTAATCTGGGAAAGGTCTTAGGCCAGAAGTCCCTGCCCCGTGTTCCAGCTGCGACTGCTGGGGCTGGTGGGCTAGGGGCCGGTGCCTGACTATGTGACTTCTTTGAAGGACATCGGTGCCACAGGGCTGGGGGTCCCCGGCAGAGGTGGGGCTTGGGTCTTTGTTCTTGTGCTGGAATGGTGTGGTGTTGCCCTGCTGCTGTTTCTGCAGAGAGGCACCGTCCATTAACTGTAAAGGCTTTTTGGAGGAGGAAGAAGCCATCTTTCCCTGGAGCTCTCCTGAGATTCACCAACGCAGTCCTGTTTAGTAATCCTCCCTGCATGCTGCTGCAGAGAGGAACATGGGCGGGCCTCAGTGCTGCTACTGTGGCTTCCTCTGCCATGCGAGGGGCGTATATGGAGCACTTTGGAAGTGATGTCTTCTGTGCTCCACAAGGCCCTGGCTGGGTTAGCAGTGGATGGTGTGTCTGAACTTTAGCATAGTAAAAGCATCTGTTTGTTTACCATTGTTATTTATTTGTCAAATTGTCCCTTATGACCTCCTGCCCTTTAGTAATTTACATTCCCACCAGAGGGTCTCAAACTAGTCCCAGTGTCACGAAGCGAAGCGAATGGGGAGCAGGAGAGGAAAGCTGGGAGGCTGCAGAGTAGGTTGGAGGGGGAGATGTGGGGAGGTTCCTGGAGGAGGTGCTTCTAATCTGAGACCTGAAGGTTGGGGTGGTATGGACGGCATGGGGTAGCTGGGGAGGAAATAATGCCCAGGCGGAGAGAAGAATATTTGCAAAAGCCAGAGTCCAGAGTGCTGGCTTCCAGGTGGAGGCAGAGGCACAGAAAACCAGGGGGCTGGGCCAAGGGTACTGGAGTAATATCACCTTTTTTGGGGGGGGCAGTACTGGGGATTGAACCCAGGGGTATTCTACCTCCAAGCTACACCCCCAGACCTTTTTATTTTATTTTATTTATTTTTATTTTTTGCGGTATCGGAGATCGAACCCAGGGGCATTCTACTTCTGGGTTACACCCCCAGCCCTATTTTTTATTCTTTATTTTTGAAACAGGGTCTCATTAAGTTGTGGAGGGCCTCACTAAGTAGCTGAGGCTGGCCACAAACCCGGATCCTCCAGTCTCAGCCTCCCAAGTACTAGGATTTCAAGTGTGCACCACCACACCCGGCTGAGTGATGCCATTTCTAGATCCTCCCTCCTAGCTCAGATCTCTGCCCCTTGGCCATGTTTGTGGTCCAGTGGCTTCTCCATCCTAGGCCAGGATTAGAAGACCTGGTCAGCAGAGGTGAGGGAGATGCCCAGAAACTTTTTTCCCCCTGTGGAAATGGCAGTCAGGTGAGTATCTGGAAAGTGGTGTTGTCGAGCTGTGGTGGACATGTCTTTCCCAAAGGCCACAGCCTGACATAGGCTCCAGCCACTGCTCCCTCCCGGCTCTAGGTGGGCCTGCCTGTGAGCCACACCATCTGCTCAGGGAATAAAGTCCACCTGAGGCTGTGTTTGCCTCACCTGGGTGCAGTTTCCTGCCTGGGTGCCGCTCTGACCCAGCTGTGCTGAGGGAAGCTTGCAGGGACTCAGCGGTGGCTCAGCTCTGGGGAATTTCCTGGTCTGGCTGAGTCAGGGACCTGCCTGTACCAACTACCGGGGTGGGGTGGGGGGTAAGGCTGACTCAGCCTTGCCACCATCTCCCCTGTCTTCCCCATCAGTGTTCCTGAAGTTTCAGGTGCATGGTGAAGCCACCGGTGCACTGAGATTTTGCAGTCCTGGGGAGACTGTTACTCGCTGGTGTGTTGGTCAGAGTCAGACCTTGCCCATCCCTGTACATTCACCGGATCAGGCAGGCACTGGGATGTGCTTTTTGATGACTACCATTATCACCACTGTACTGATGGTTTATGGAGCATTTGCTGTGTGGTGTACCATGCCTGGAACTGTACAGGCAGCGAGTCTCTTCATCCTCGAGGACCCAGCCCTGGGGTAGGCTGTATCCATCCTCATTTTACAGGTGAGCAGCCGAGGCTCTGAGAGGCCAAGCACTTGGCCCAGGTGATGGGATGGGCTTTGAGGTCCTTAGAAGGTACCCTGGACCACCATACTGGCAGAGATTTCCTCTCTGCTTTGCTGGGGCCTTGAGTTTCTGAGCCCTTTATTGACCCCTGGTGTAGGACACCTTTCCTTCTACCCTGGGAAGGATGAAGGTGGAGCTTTTGGAACTGGGAAGGAATGTCACTTGGATGACCTTGCCAGGGCTCTTAGAGGCTGAGGGAATGGCCCTCATTAGCATTCCAGTGTTTTTTTAATTGTTGTAAAATACACATAACTTACCATCTTAACCATTTTTAAGTGTAAGTGCAATGACGTTAATTGTATATTATTGTGCAGCCAGCACCGTCATCCATCCACGAAACTGATTTCATCTGAGGAAACTGGACTCTGTACCCACTAATGATGACTTCCCATCCCGCCCTTCCCCTGCCCCTGGCAACCTCCCTTCCGCTTTCTGATTCTGCAAGGACTCAGGTTAACCCTTCATCTGTTTGTTTTGCTCCAGAATCTCCCCGAGGTGCTCCCCCCAGGCAGCAATGCCAGGATGCCCGTCTCTACTACCCGTCACCAAGATGGCAGCCAGGAGCGGCCAGCGAGCCTGACGTCCACCATCTCCTCATCTGGCTCTTCTCGTGACAGCCGCAGTGCCATGGAGGAACCTACTGCCTCTGAGGCCCAGAATGGGGCAGGCTCCCCACATGGCCGGCACGCCCCCAACAGCAACAACAACTCCAGCAGCTGGCTGAATGTGAAGGGACCCCGCTCCCCCTTCAACAGCCGGGCGGCAGCGGGGCCTGTGCACAAGCTCAGCTACCTGGGCCGGGTGGTGCGGGAGATCGTGGAAACCGAACGCATGTACGTGCAGGATCTGCGCAGCATTGTGGAGGTGAGTGCTGAGGCCGCCAGGGGCCCCTCTGTGTCCCCGCAGGGCTGGGGATGCTGGCCTCCAGTGGCCCGGTTCTCTAGTACAAACCCATTTTTACCCCAGAAAGGAAAGTTCTTTCTGGTACATATATCTCAGGACATCTGCCTCCCATGGAGCAGTAGGAGGCCCCAGAGCTCCTGCCCTGTGGAGGCTGTCACTGCTCACGGTTCCTCACGACGCTGAGCCATATCAGTAGCTTGGGCTGTAGAACTTCTGCAGGTGCCCAGGGAGTGAGCACCATTGATAGGGAGGGAGGGACCTCTGCCTGACTGGGAAGACCACGAACGATACTCCCTGGGGACGGAACTCCCTGGGGACGGAACCCGGGCAGCTGCGTCCAGATCCCCACTCTACCGTTTCCTGGCTATGGTATCTCCAGTTCCCATGTAACTCCCTGAGCCTCGGGTTCCTCATCTGCAAAGCAAGGACCCACCTAACTCACAGGGGTGTGTAGGTGAAATTTCACACTGTGCAGGGCCTGGGGAATGGTGGTATGCAGCTGCTGTTGTAGAGACCCTCTGCCCAGCTGAGGCAGAGGTGTATTAGTTTGCTAGGGCTGCGTAACAAATCACCACAAACCAGCTGGCTTAAAACAACAGAAATTAATTTTCTGTCAGTTCAGAAGTCCAAAATCAAGGTCAGGCAGGCTGATTTTCTCAGGAGCATTGAGGGAGAATGGGTTCCGAGCCTTAATGGCTGGCACTCTTTGGTCATAGGTGCACCATTCCAATCTCTTCCCATCACTTCCGTGTCTCTCTGTGTCCTCCCCTTCTATAAGGACACCAGTCATTGGATTTAGAGTGCACTCTAAATATTATATCATCTTGAAAGCCTTAACTAATGACATCTATAAGGCCCATCTTTTCAAATAAGGCTGATTAGCCAGGCATGGTAGCATATGCCTGTAATCCCAGTACTTGGGAGGCTGAGACAGGAGGATCACAGATTCGAGGGCCATCTCAGCAATGTAGCAAGACTCTCAGCAACCTAGTGGGACCCTATTTCAAAACAAAACAAAAAAAAGGCTAGGGGTGGGGGTAGGTTGGAGGTAGAATGCCCCTGGGTTCAGGCCTCAGTACCACAAAAACAAGACAGAACAAAACAAATAAGGCTGCGTTCCGAGGTGCCAACTGGATGGGAAGTTTGGGGTGGACACTTTCCAACCCTGTACAGTGGGTGCTGTCTGTGAAGTTGCGTCATAGCTATAAAATGCAGCACAGAATTGTGGTGTGGATAGGGGAGATGGGAGGACAAGATGGAGCCAGGAGGAACTGGGTTCTGACCGCCTCTCTCCATGCAGGACTACCTCTTGAAGATCATCGACACACCTGGGCTTCTGAAACCAGAGCAAGTCAGCGCCCTCTTTGGGAACATAGAAAGCATTTATGCACTGAACAGGTGTGTGAACCGCTTGGCACTCACCACTTTCTCCTGATGAGACTGACTTCAGGGCGTGGACCTGGGACCTGATCTCTGAGGGTGGGGAAGGGAGGTCCATCCTTGCACAAGGGCACAGTTAGCTCCATGCAGAAGAGAGGGCACCATCTGGGAAATGCGCCTTGGGGCTGATGTGCTTTGGGGATGGTGAGGGAGATAATTTGAGGGCATGTGTTTGCTGGGTCCAGCCTGGGCCAGCGTGTTCTCAGGGGACCACTATACCCTGGCACACTAGTGCTCTTTCTTTGAGTAGCTCCTTTGTCCCCGTCTTCGTTCCCCATTTGTGCATCTCATAATTTCTTCTGCTCCTTCCCACCAATCCCAAGGGAAGTCGGGACTCCCTGGAGATGATCTAACCTGTTAGTGGAATGCACAGGTCACGCAAGACCCATGGGGGAGGCTGAGCAAGTCCTAGCAAGGGGCTGTCTCAGGGCAGAGGGAGCTGCATGAGGGAGCCCGCCTCAGGGATGGGCGCTGGTGAGAAGGAGCCGAGCGTGGGGAGCATGTTGACAGGACAGGAGGACCCTTCTGATGGGCAGAGGCGCCTCTGCATCTGGAAAAATCTGGGATGGCATGACTTAGGCAGATGGAGGAGGGCTAGGCAAAGAGGAGGAACACAGATGGAGGAGGCAGGGGAGCGCTGTTTCTGGGGTTTCCTGCAGTACTGCCATCTAACATCAGGGTGCTGGGACTTACCATGTCTCTCCCTGCTTCTTGCATCCTTCCCATCTGGGAGGCATCTTTGCTAGGCCCTTCTCTTCTTCCCCCTTTAATCTCTGCTTTTGTGTGTTTGACTCCTGCCCGCAGAGGAGCTGTGTCCCCTCCTGAGGTGGGTACTGGTGTCCGCCTCCTCTCCTGCTTGCTGAGCACGCGGGGCTCCCTGTCTTTGTGGTGTGCGGATTCTTTCCGGGGCAGGGCTCTCTCAGGGTGGAAGCCCTGACTCTTGGCATGGCAGTAGGGCTGGCTGTGAGTGTGGGTCTCAGGAGGCGGGCAGCGGTCGGGCTCTGATGGCCACTCTCCCCTCACCCAGCCAGCTCCTCAGAGACCTGGACAGCTGCAATAGTGACCCCGTGGCTGTGGCCAGCTGCTTTGTGGAAAGGGTAAGAAGGGCTGGGTCCTTGCCCCTTGTCCTGTCTGGCTGGGAGCTCAAAGGGACAGGAATGCATAAAACATAAGAGGAAAACATTCGAGGACACCTGAGCCCCGGGATGACTCTCCAGGGGTAGGGCGGGCACCCTTCCTTGAAGGGAGGGCTATTCTGGGGTGGAGCCAGGAGACTGGGTGGATCGGGTGCCCTAGACAGATGGGTTCGGGGAAGGGGGACAGAGCATGCTCAGTGGCCAGGGTCCCCACCAGGTTTACAGTCAAATGAGAAATTCCGTGAAGTCACTGTTTTTGGTCTTTCCTTAGAGCCAAGAGTTTGATATCTACACCCAGTATTGCAACAACTACCCCAAGTGAGTACTGGGGTGGGGAGGGGAGGCTGAGCTGTTCGGGGAGCCTCTTGCTCTTCACCAGGTCTTCCCCAGGCAGTGACGCTCCTCCTCCCCACCCCAGCTCTGTGGCCGCCCTGACGGAGTGCATGCGGGACAAGCAGCAGGCCAAGTTCTTCCGGGACCGGCAGGAGCTGCTGCAGCACTCACTGCCCCTGGGCTCCTACCTGCTGAAGCCGGTGCAGCGCATCCTCAAGTACCACCTGCTTCTCCAGGTAGCACAGGTGTCCCGCTGAGGATGGGGTCTGAGAGAGGGACAGGGCCTTGGAGTCACCCTTGCCAAACCCCTGCCTCCTGCACAGGAAATCGCCAAACATTTTGATGAAGAAGAGGACGGCTTCGAGGTGGTGGAAGACGCCATTGACACCATGACCTGCGTTGCCTGGTATATCAACGACATGAAGAGGAGGCACGAACACGCTGTCCGGCTCCAGGTGCTCTGGGGCTGAAGGAGCTACTGGGGTGGGGCTTGGGTGAGGGAGCGTGGCCGCCCTGCTGGGATGAGCTGAGGGGCGGTGTCTGGGGAGCCTATGGGGTCAGGTCTGCGCCAGCCTCCTGGGGCCCGTGAGGTCTGACCCTGGGGCTCATCTCTGCTGCAGGAAATTCAGTCACTGCTCATCAACTGGAAGGGGCCAGACCTGACCACCTACGGGGAGCTGGTCCTGGAGGGCACGTTTCGGGTGCACCGCGTGCGCAACGAGAGGACTTTCTTCCTCTTTGACAAGACACTGCTCATCACCAAGAAGCGGGGCGACCACTATGTCTACAAGGGTCACATCCCGGTAACCAGGCTGCCCAGCTCTTCGGATGCCTTCTCTCCTTCCCAGTGGGCCCTGGCCCTTCTGCTTCCTTTCCATTTCATTGGGCTCCGGTGCCATCTCCTGAGACTGCCTTGAGGGTCAGGTCCCCTCCTTCCTGCCTGACGGCCCTTTCCCTCTGCCTCAGTGCTCCTCGCTGATGCTGATCGAAAGCACCAGAGACTCCCTGTGCTTCACCGTCACCCACTACAAGCACAGCAAGCAGCAGTACAGCATCCAGGTGAGGGGGGCCAGGGTACAGGTGCTGGGGACCAAGACTTGCACAGGATTCCTGACTTCTTGGCTCACCTGGCCCAAGCCTCATCTATAAAGTAGGGATCATTGCGGGTGCCTCTAGGGGTTTCAGTGAGGGGTCAAGGCTACTTCAGAGGCCCCAGCACAGCCCTTCTTTCCTCTCCTTCCCCTGCCCCCAGACAGAAGCACTGTGCCTGTAATAAGCCATGGTGCCTTTCTCTTGGGCCCTCTCAGGCCAAGACAGTACAGGAGAAACGGAACTGGACTCACCACATCAAGAGGCTCATCCTGGAGAACCACCACGCCACCATTCCCCAGAAGGTCAGTCCCCAGGGTGCTCCTGGCGGCGTGTGGAGAGAGCACGCCCCTCTGGGCCAGCTCCAGCGGGTCTGCTGGGGCCCCACCCTCTGGACACTGGCTCCGCTGGACAGTGGTGTTGCTACCCCAACACACGGGCCTTGGCATGGCACTCTGGGGTGTCCTCATGGGTAGGGGAAGCACAGCTCACAGCAAGGTGGTAACCAGGGCTTTCCCTCCCTTCCAGGCCAAGGAAGCCATCTTGGAAATGGATTCCTATTGTAAGTTACCTTTTTCTGCCTGTTTTGTCCCTAACTGTGCGTATTGCTAGTTCAGACTGTGTCCTGGAAAAGCATCGCCTGACACTTTTGTTCCAGGAGCAGGGAGGACAGGGGGCTCCTTCTGTCAAGGGCTGGAAGTCAAGTGCACAATTAGGGACACAGCCCTGCTGAAGGCTAGACCTCTCAGCACCTGAAGCCCCCAGATGGACGAAGATGGAAGATGGAGGGGGCTCCAGAGGCACCTGGCCCCTGGAGCAGGGGTGGGGGTGGAGGTATGGACAGGGTCTAGGCCAAGGCTGATGGGAAACCTAAAGCCCAATTATCTCTCCTGGGTGCAGATCCCACTCGCTACCGAGGCAGCCCAGAGCGTCTGAAGAAGGCCTGGTCCTCCCAGGATGAGGTGTCCACCCAAGTGCGCCAGGGGCGCCGGCAGTCTGGTAAGGAAGGAGCTGTGTGGGCATGAGGCCTCTTAGTAGGAGCCTGGACTGGGCGGGGGGCCATCTATGGCAACATACAGGGCTGTGGCTTGCATCTTCCCAGAAACCCAGGACAGGGCAGCAGGGAAGGTCACTAGACATCTGCGGAGCCTCCTTTCCTGTGTTCATGCTGCCCTCCTCCAGGCGCCCCTGGGCCCCCCTTGTCCCCCAGGGTTGGGGTGCCCACCTTTCAGGGCCCTAGGAACACTTGTTCATTCGGGTCTTGGTGCCCTTTCTTAGCTCCTCTTCCACCTAAGCCTCCCTCCTCTGCCCCTCAGTACCAAGTCAGCCACGAGTAAAACTTGGACGTCATGGATGGTCCCAGCCCAGTTCTGGAATGACAGAGTAGAAGCAGGACATGAGGAAAATGAATTAGACCAAGTGGCACCAAATCCAGACAGGAAATATTTACTTTGGGTCTCAGGGAAAAGTTCCATTTTCCTCCCTTGGGTTTTCTCCCATTGCTGGACTTGCTAATATGTTCTTGGATCTACTGGAATGAATCGTCTATTAAGAAAGAGAAAACCTTGCCTTTATTCTTAGTTCTGCAGTGATGGGGGTGTGTTTTCTGTTTGTTTTTATTCTGCTATTCAGTCTGAGGCCCAGGACAGACATGGGCTGGGGGTGGGGTGGGGTGGGGTGAGAACCACCTTATAGTTGCCCCAAGAGAAAGATTTTGGAGTGACTGAAAGCAGTGTCTTGCCTTAGATCCATGAGTGCCTTGGATTCTGATTAGCCATGACCCATGGGTGCCCTGGGCACCCGTGAGGATTGATGTGGGGGCTTTGGCCCTCTAGAAGGTGGAGCCAGGTGGTCTCTGGAAAGCTTTTGTGTTTTTGTGTTTAGTATTACTCCAGGTAGATCTTGAACCCTGGGCAACCTTGGTATGGTTACAAAAGTTTTATGTTAAAAGCTCCAAATTAGGTGTGTAGCTTTATTTGTCTCTGGCTGTCTTTATTTCCCTGACATTATATTTCTCTTTCCTTTCCCTGACATTCCCCCTTCACTTGTTATAGCTTAATGTGGCGTTGGAAACTTCTGGCATGTGTAAGCATTCAAGTGATGACGGTAGCGATGGCAACAGTGACGCTGCCCAAGTGTCAGACTGAAAACTTTAGCTCTGATGCACAACTCTGTGGATATGCTTAAAACCATTGAATTGTATACTTTCAATGGGCGAATTGTCATGTGAATTATGTGTCAATCAAGCTGTTACCCAAAAACAAACAAACAAAACTTTGGCTAACCAAGGTACTCGGGAAATGAGCCATTTTACAGAACTGAAATTTCCATGTGGCTTGAGAGAGCAGTCTGTAAATACTCAGTCGGGTTGTTAGCTTCTTTGTATGTGTGTGCGCGTGCACACATGTGTTTGGCAGTACTGGAGGTCAAACCCAGAGGTGCTGTGCCGCTGAGCCACAGCTCCCCTCCCCCCACTCTGAGACAGGGTCTAAGTTGCCCAGGCTGGCCTAGAACTTGTAATCTTCCTACATCAGCCTCTTGGTCTGCTGGAATTATAGGCATGTACCATTGCACTCAGCTCTGTGTTTTAGTTGTAACTATTAGGAAACAAACTTCTTTCTGAAACATGTTTAGTACTTTTGAGCCTTTTAGAATAGAGGGTGCTGGCCACACTTGAACTTTTCCTTTTCTGGAGCTGGTTCTGCGATGTCATTGATGATACAGAAACTACAAGGTGGCTGCGGGGGGGGGAGGTCAGGGGGTGTGCGGGGCTGTGGGTTGCCATAGAGACAGCCTGCCTTCCAGGCATGTGTCCATCTTGACAGATAGGCTGAAATACTGAAAAATGTCTTCGTGGGTCTGAGCATGTTTGTGTGTAGTACCCCTTTGTCCTTCTCCTATGTGTTAGAAATCATTTGAAGGAACTTAAGAGAACTGTGTGTAAAAACAGACTAGGGAGCTGAGCGTGGTGGTGCACGCCTGTAATCCTAGTACTTGGGAGGCTAAGACAGGAGGATCACAGGTTCAAGGCCAGCCTGAGCAACTTAGTGAGGCCCTCTGCAACTCAGTGAGATCCTGTTTCAAAACAAAAAAATTAAAACAGGGCTAGGGGTGTAGCTTAGAGGCAGAATGTTCCTGGGTTCCATCCCCAGTACTGCAAAAAAAAAAAAAAAATGAACCAAACCAAAACAGACTAGGGAGTTGCAAGAGCGTGGTGCTGGGCTGAGCTGTCTACTCTGCTTACCTCGGTCCTTCCCTGTGCTCCTTGCAGAGAGCCGAGTGCAGCAGACAACTACACAATACAGTAACATCTTGGTTACCATATTGTTACATGTTAAATTATTTGCCACTTGTTATTCTCTATTTCTCACTTCAAAAGCAATGAGGTGTTTACTTCTATTTTTTTTTTTTTTTTGCGGTACTGGGGATTGAACGCAGGGGCGTTCTACCTCCGCGCTACGCCCCCAGCCCTATTTTCTTTTTATACTTTATTTTGAAACCGGGTCTCACGAAGTTGTGGAGGGCCTCACTAAGTAG
>PVJS01016145.1:0-37882 GCA_004027185.1 Glis glis
TGCTCTTGGAACTGAAACTCCACCATCGTTTCTCCGAAGAAGCTTTCTGATCTTCACGTCTTGGACTGGGACTGAATTAGTGGTTGCTCCAATCCAAAGACCGTTTGACCAGCTACTGGTTCCTCTGACCCTCCACGTGCAGTCAGAACCTGGGACTACATTGCTGCAAACTGTAAGCCATCTGATAAATCCTTTTTTTTAAAATATACTCATTCTGTGTATTCTGTTAATCTAGAGAACCCTGTCCAATACAAGGAGTGAAGGGGAAGGGGCTGAGTGATAGTAAGACACCAGAAAGTATATTTCTTACTTCAGGCAAATGTGGAGATTGGAGAGCACCACAGACCCCCTGAAAAAAGCCTCTAATACAATCCCCAGGAGAGCCAGTCTGTGAATATTGGCCACACAAAAGATAGCAGTGGCTGTATTACAAAAGCACCATTGACATAAGACTTGCCACATTTGCCCGAAGCCCCCTATCCCTCTGGAAGAGCCAGGAAGTATGTGGTTTGGGGGATAGTTGTGGGGGGAATGAAGGGGCATACCTTCCCATAGCTTCCCCATAGCAAGACCCTGAGCCTAGGGAGCCCTGCCTGGGGACAGCCTGAGCTCCAGGGGAGGGGATGCACTAGAGATGACTCAGAAGGTTTAAACTGCATGGCCTGGACGTAATACCTGAAAGTAGACACAATTAACATTTTCTTCTAATTGCAAGTGACTGGAAAAGGATGAGGGAAGGAGATTTCACAGAACAGGTTGACAGCAGATTTCTGAGAGCAGGTTGATGCTCACAGCGATGTGAGTAAAATCACCCTTTTCGTCTTGTTTTTACCCTATTGAGTTCAGATTAAACAGTCTGCAGTATCTGCTACTTTCCAATCTTCTCTCACCACCACTCATGTTCCATTTCCCACCACCCAATGGACTTATACTACTGTATGTGATTCAACTATCAGCTGTTTATATTATAGTGACTCTGTATATATTGTTCAATCATGATCCACATAGACTACTGTGATTATATTTCATAAAGTTTCAAAGATTTGCACTTTTTCTGAGTTAAATCTCACCTTAGCTTTTCAATTGAGAAATCAACAATTATATTTCATACAAAAAAGATTGCTAATAACATTTTAAGTGTATGTATATTTGCTAAAATACCTAGATAGGCATTAAGCTGTTTTTGTTTTATTTGCATTGTTTACTTGACTGTTTTTGAAATCACAGTGTTGTATATCCTGAGAATACTATGGTTCAATCCTAGCATTTTGATTGTTTTTTGCTTAAGCTTAAATTCTAGGTATTTGTGTTGACTGAGTGAACTAGAGTGACTCTTCTTACATAGACTAAAGTTAGATTTTACCATTTCTGTATCTACCTACTTTCTGTGGCCACAAAAGTAGGTAAATAGATGGATGAATGAGAGATAGATAGGTTCAAATAAATATTTACAAGTAGTAATTGTGTTAGCTTTTCATCATTGTGACAGAATACTTGGGAAAATCAATTTAAAGGAGGAATGATTTACTTTGACTCCAGTTTCAGAGTCCATGGTCAATTGGCCCTGTTGTTTCTAGACCTGTGGCAAGGCAGAAGGGCATGGCAGAGGGTAGCTGCTGTTCTCTGCACCAGGAAGAACAGAGTGTGAGACAGAGAGGAAGTGGCTATGGACCAGATACAATATCCAAGGGCATGCACCCATGACCCATTCCTCTCAAGTAGGTCTACCCCCAAAGTTTCCCTCACCTCCCAATAATGCCATCAGATTGTGAATCTATCAATGGATTAATCCACAGGTGAAGTCTGAGCTCTCATCATCCAATCATTTCCCAAAAGCCCCACCTCTGAACCTTGCTGCATTGGGAACATGAGCCTCTGAGGGACAGTTTAGGTCCAAACCATAATAACAACATACGTAAGCATTTCTTACAAATGTACTAGGATTTAAGTAAAATTGAAATAATAAATTACTTCATAGGATTATTATAAATATTCATTGAAATAATTTTTCAAGACTGTCTATCAAATGACTGCTCAATATATGATATTTATCATTTTCAAAACAGTATATACAGTTATTTTTTCATCCTATAGCACATTAAAAATATTAAATACATTCCAATTATTTAAAAAGCAAAAATACTATAATTTGGAAGACCTCATTTTTAGCCATGGCTTCCAAAAGCATCTAAGTTTGTGACACTTACCAAAATGTTCCACTTCTACGGGCCACAATTTTTTCATCTATAAAATTAAAGGGCTAATATACGCGATCTCTTTAATGGCTACTCAGTCATAAACTCCCAGGATTTTATTACTTTAATAGATTTCCAACCAGAGAAGATTTGCAAAATTGAAATAAGTAAAAGGAAAATTTAGAGGCAAAGACCAAGTTAAATAAAAGCATGTTTTCATAGCCATTTATGCAATAGACTTGGGGAGAACAAGTTAAAAACAGTTTGGAGTTGTTACATTTAACAAATATTTACTAAATACCTAGTATATGCAAGGCTCTTAATGAAATACTAGGCTCAGGACTGGGTTACTAAGGAATTTCTGCAAATTTAGGGGACCGTATCTCAAACACAATTTTGTATTTATTCACAGTTTCTGTGTAAAGCTATTGCTACAACAACTTAGCAGCACAGCAATAGCAATTTCTTTGTATAGCCCTAACATCTTCAACTTGGGCTGCTGAAGGAACCAAATGCCACACTCTAGAACGTGTTGTTCTTTCTTGTGATGTTTGGATTCAAGTCCATCTGTCAGTGCCGACTCTGCAGCAGCTGAAAACCCACTCCTGGATCACTGCCAGGTACTGCTTCTGGGCTGATTTCTAACAGATGTCCTACCTTTGTGAATTCCCCCTTTACCGCAGCTCCTGTCCTTTCCACTAACAAAAGGAGCCTCTCAGCCACTTAGTGTGCCTGTGGAAAGACAAATAGCTTGGGAGATGAAAGCACATCTGGATTAGGATTGCCTTTTCCCCTGACATACACACACAAGTACCCCACCGCAGCATATATCCTCTGTCTCTGAGTGTGCTCACCAAGAGTAAGGCGGTGCTAGATCTTAGATGATGACATTCAGATCACAGAAGCACTGGACTGACATTAAGGCATTAGGACAGAGGTAAGGTATCACCATTAAAACACTTCACCACTGACTAATCACACACACAAAAATTTACCTGAGATTAAGAAAGTGTTCAAGAAAGGAGCCTGAATCATTCAGGACTAAAGCATGTTTGCTCCCTTTGGGATTATACAACACCCGCGACCAAGTTTCTGATTAGGACGGACTTCAGATTCAGTCTCATTAATATCACCAAATGTGGGCCAAAAGTTAAAATAGCACGTGTTTATTTCATATGACACAATTTCATGTACTAAGTGCTGGATTTTCCCACAGCACTACAATAAGTACAAAGCTAAATAGAAATGGAAATTATTTTGTAAGCTTTCCTCCAAGTTAAAAAAAATGAAAAAGATACCTTGGGACTTATTTTCGAGATACAGATTCTTGAAGTTCTTTATTCTTTTATCAGCTCTCTTGCCCAAGGGGAAATCTGTACAACAGGCATCATATGTCTTTAATAATGAAGCAAACTACTGTAGCTCAAATCTTTCGAGCAGCTAAGAAACCCAATTGTGTGTAGAAAATGCCAGAAGAGTTTGTTTTACAGAGTTATAAATTCAGCAACATTCAAGAGTGCATTGCAATCTACAGCAGCAAGGCAAAATTGATGAAAACATTTTTAAGGATAATACATATGGGCTGAGTCTGAGGCAAATTTCCCAGAAAGCAAATACCTTCCTTATACACCAGGAAGTTCTAGACTCTTTCCCCTATTTTTTTGGTTTAAGGGCTCAAGCTCCATGAGACTTTTCAGAACAAAGTTTCATCCTTCTTAGAAAAAGAAAAGTGGAAGATATTTGTTTTAAATGCTTCTTATGAAATTTCTCCAAGTCAAATGTTTCCTCTGTGATCCAATTTAGAATCTGCATTTCAATTACTCCCTAGCTTGCACATATTAGAGAAAACATACGACCCTTCACTTTCTGTGATTGGCTGATCTCACTTAACATAATGATCTCTAACTCCTTCCATTTTCTTGCAAAAGATAAAATTTTGTTCTTCCTTATTGCTGAGTAGAATTCCATTGTATGTATTTCCCATAGTTTTGTAATCCATTCATCTGTTGGTGGACACCTGGGTTGGTTCCATAATTTGGCTATTGTGAATTGTGCTGCTATGAACATGGGTATGCATATATTACTGTAGTTCTCTGGTTTCGATCCTTTGGAATGATACCCAGGAGTGGTATAGCCAGATCATAGGGTGGAAAAGCCTCAGTGGAGGCAGGGAGGTGGTCTACAGGGAGGGGAAGGGCAAGAGTGAGGGTCATTAATGGAATTACAACCATTGACTATGTGAACATATGAGAATATACCCATGTCAATCTCAGTACTCTGTATTGGGAAGGCGGGGAAATGGGGAGGCACCAAGTGTTGTGTGCATGTATGTTACTGTCAACAAGATTTCCATTACGATGTGAGACTATAATTCACCGATAAAAGCACATTAAAAAAAGAAATTTGCATTTCAGATTGAAAACTGAAAAACTAGATTTAGCAAGTCAGATATTAAAGATTTTGCTTCTAATGTGCTTTGTTACACAGGATAGCATATTATGTGCTTTGGCCAGCAAAGAACAATGACTAAAGGCCACTATTAAACAAAGTACATATGTTAAAGAAGGTAATAAAATACTTGTATTTAAAGCATCAAGTAAATAATGTAGACATAATTCCCATATGGTCTCCTTGGAGTTTCTGGTTGATGTTTATGTACTATCCTTTCAGGCTTAAAATAGTCTCAATCCAAAATTACAAAGTCAAGACACTACAGATTTAAAGAGTAGTGAAGAACTCACTTTTCTTTCAAAAGTATCCATCAGCTGGAAAACATGTGACTTTGGTGAAAGAAAAAGAGCAGATTTACTTAAATGTTGTCATATAGGAGATTAGGGCACAATGACAAGCATTGTTCTGAAAGATCAGCGCCGTCCTTAGCTGGGTCAACTATGGAAGTACGAGGATGCCATATACTTGGGCATCCTTGATAGACTGAAAGATCATATGAGATCTTGGCTTATGTACTTTCTAGTTTTAAGATTCACTAAAGATCTAAAATTTACAAATCACTTGACAACAAGGCTACTTCAGGACAAAATCCAAATTAACTCAGTATAAATATTGATCAAAACAATCCCTTATTTAAAGAAATTTAACAGAAAAAATTCCTCATACCCAAGTGATCATTTTATTTTATAATTAGCAAATAGTAAGACTCTCTTTGTCCTAAGTATTTGAACAGTCTAAAATGAAATAAATCAATGTCCTTATTTTGGAACTTGGTATATGAAACACCTATCCTTACTAAAAACCTCTTGGCTCCTTTTTTTACATACAGTTCTACAAAGCATGCCTATTTGACTTTCTAATCTAGAACAATTTAGAAGCAGAAAATTAGAGGGGGGGCATGACCATATTGGCAGGCCATCAAAGAGCAGCAAGAAATGACAGCTGACAGCTTGAAAGACAGGGGCAAGTACAAGGAACCATAAAATATACACAATAATTGTAAAAAGTAAGTACAACAAACTGACCCGAGAATTTAAAAGGCATAGCCGCTTGAAACAAATGGCTCCTCAAATAATTACTTTACTGTACACTGTACAATTGATATGCACAATGATGACCCTGAGTCATCAGAAAAGCACTAAATTATGCACCCTGCTCCAATAAGGCATGGAGTATTTAACACATCAGAGGGATATTGCCAGAAAAATGCTTAGCTATTCTTTTTTAATACACCATCAGTAATCCAGGTAGTCCATTTTGTGGAATCTTATTTCCAATGATGTCAGAACACTGAGACCTAACTACATTAATATCAGAATGTATGATATGTAATGTAACTTCTAGATGCTGATTGATACCCAAAGTAATAAAAAGGCAAAACAGATTATTTATAAACCTAAAAGTAATATACTGCTACAAAATCTTCATTATTATAATGCTTATTATCTATGAAATAATTTTTGGCGATTAGAAAATTTATTTTCTGCTCTTCTTTGGTTGATCATTTATGGTTGTTTTTTAACAATATCCTACCGAAAGCTAGGCCTCTTGTGATATTTTGTACTATAAATAATAGATGATAGGATCATAAATAACCAGAAAGGCATGTATTTTGGGGAGTACCTGGATAGTCAACCGTGGGACAAGCTTCAGTTCTCTTATCACAGTGGTGCTGGTTTCATTTCTAGTGATTCCTCAGTTCTGCCCTTACAGGGGATTGGCTTAATCCCAGGGCTGGCTTCTTTTCAAAGTAGTCAAATGCCTTTAGCTAGCAGTTCTAGATTTCCCATATTGACAAATCAAGATATGTGGCAAAGCAGAAAACTTTAATTTTCCTTAATTCTCTCTCTCTCATAAAAATTCAAAACCTCTTTTCTGCCATCCCAGGAAAACTTCTTCCGATTTCATTCATGGGAATTGCTATCATCTTGAGCCCAGGGGCTCACAGAACGCCATTCTCTGAGTGGGTTAGGTCTAGGCCATTGAGCTAATCAGTGTGCTAAGGGGCTGAGATTCAAGCCACCTCCCTCCCCTGCAGGTCACCAAGGGCATGACTACCAGGAATCAGCACTTGAGTGAAAACTGTGTTATGAGGATGAGGGGAAAAGGAAATGCTGGCTGAAAACAAAATAAAAGTTTGCATGAAAATAGACTTTGTATATATAGAGCTTTCTGTTTCCTTTGGATTCCTTCTTTAGTATATAATAATTTAGTTTTTTTCTCACTATAACTGAAATCCATTTAAATACTTTCAGCAGATGAGGAAACATTGGAAAAAGCAAGATATGACAGCACTCTTACCCTTTCCAGGGTAAAGTGTTTTTAATGATAGTAAACTTATTTTTTTCCCCATGTGATTATTTTCCTGGCAACAAGGACTGATCGAACGATAAGTATCTGCTCTAATCTTAGCCAGTCACAGTACCCTGCCTAGACTGTGACTGGTCCAGGAGATAGACACACAGCCCAAGAGAGATTTGGTTGCTTTCAGAAGGGTTTTATAACTAGGAATCTGGGGAGACAGGAATGGGTGGCTGAAAGTTGATTTCACTTCATCTTTAAAAAACTATGTATGCCCTAGGCTCCAGCTTGTTGGGAAAGCAGATTTCAGAAAATAAAGCCAGGTCACAAAAATAAAAAAGAAAGAAAGAAATAAGAGGTGGAACAAAAGAATCCTAAGACATCCTAGGACCTGAATTTAGCTTTTCATGGCAACATATTGGCCCTTCCCATTTATTCAGGTAGCAGTTTCCAGAAAAATGTTTGTCCCCAGTTACTTCTACAGACATCTGTTACATGTTGCAAGTTTGCTTTTCTACAATGTTGTACTAATGTATACATTACTGACATATTTCATCATAAATCAGCAAATTTTCATTTGTTACTTAAGATATTACATAATGGGCAGTTCTAAAATGTATATATAGTATCACAGAAAAGCAGTAGTTGTAGAGGAAATCTATAGTGGCAGATATATAGCATTTGGGGGGGTCAGGAAAATCTAAATTAAAAAGATCTGTCCTTCTTGCTTGCTAGCCATACAGTTTTTGGACAGATGCCTTGGCTTCAATCATGTCTGTTACAAAATGGGACATATTAATACCTAGACAGTGTCTAGTTAAAATCCCAGTATTTAATGAACATCCCTTTCTTTTGTCCTAGAAGGTAAAAATCTGTTTCAAGTTTAAGCACAAATTGATTTATCTAGAAAACTCACATTACCTACCTCTCTGTACATCATCTCAATTTTTACCTAATCTCTTTAAATATAATTTTCATAATATTTAATAATTACAGGTTCTTAAATTTTGTTTTATCTTAATCAAGTTAAAAGTGACTCATCTAAAACTATACAAAAAGCCGGGCGTGGTGACGCACGCTTGTAATCCCAGCACTTTGGGAGGCAGAGACGGGAGGATCCAGGTTCGCAGCCAGCCTCAGCTTGCGCATGCACTCTCTCTCTCTCTCTCTCTCTCTCTCTCTGTCTCTCTCTCCCTGTCTCTTTCTCTCTCTCTCCTTAGTGAGGCCTTCCGCAACTTCGTGAGACCTGGTTTCAAAATAAAGTATAAAAAAATAGGGCCGGGGGCGTAGCGTGGAGGTAGAACGCCCCTGGGTTCAATCCCCGGTACCGCAAAAATAAATATATAAATAAATAAATAAATAAATAAATAAATAAATAAATAAAACTATACAAAATAAATGACTCTAATTTTAAAAATTTGTACTCAGAGAATTCATAGATAATACTTTTTATATATTATCCAATTGTTCTTTGAACCATTCATGAGTCTGACTTTATTTAGCTGCTGTCATTAAAAGCCAGGAACAAAGCACAACTACAAGAGGCTCTGGTATTTCCAAGAAATCCATTTCAATCTTGGCTTTCTTTAGTAATACTTTGCTCCAATAAACTTATCTTTGGGATTTTAAGAAAAAATTAGAAAACCTACCTGCGTTAAATCACTGGCTTCATGAGGTTCCCAATTATACACTAAAACCTATACAACCTGGTAAATTTTGTGTTTTAATTAACTTTTGTAGTATAATCATGAAGCTGTATGATTTATTAGCATTCCTATATTGATATTATATTTCTGTAGATTTTTCCAACTTAATTTGCAAGCTTTATAGCAAATATTCATTCGTATATGTTCTTGTAGTTTGAATTATTTTAAGGGCTTAATGAATCATTTCAGAAAGTTCACCTTAATTCAAAGAGAATACTTTATTGCTTTGCCTTAAATTTTAAATTTATATGTATGCTCACATCAGGAAAGTACCTTAATTATTTAGAGCTTTCCTTAACATATGCAGATTTAAAACAATAGTTTTTTTGAAGGCAGAAATATTTTTACATCAGAAGAGACAAGGATAAATGAATAAGAATAGAAACACTGCTGTTTTTCATTTTCTTATATGCATTTGTCATCTAAAGGTTACTTTTCAGGTCAAGAAAACTTGTATGCTAATGATGAGTGAATCCAGGAACGTCGTTGGGACTCTGGCTTTCTTAACTGAAAGAAAATTGTAGTACTCAGAATGGTAGTGAAGTGTGTAAATATGATGTTATTTTCAATCTAAATTTCCTTTATTATCAAACATATAAAACCCGCAAATTATTCCACATGCAACTTAACATTTTTCCCTTATCTACTATTTTGTTAAACAGAGGAGCAAAGTTTTCAAGTCTGAAACTTCTTTGTAATTCTTATACTACAATATTTAATCTGCAGAACCTCTAGACAATTTCATTCTAGGAGAAAAGTGATCAATTATTGCATAAGGCTGGAGGTACATGGGGGAAGAAATGAGAAGTAAAAGGTGTTAGAGGAAATTGGAAGGGGGCAGAGTGTGAGGTTGCTTTTCAAAAAAAAAAAGTAATTATATTTCTCTTCCATTTATCTCTTGTTCTTCACTGGAAAGAACACACATAGACACAGACACATACACATACACAGACATCACTATAATTAGAGAACACTTAGCCAAGTCATGGTTTGTTGTTTTTAAAGCCTTGGGTAGAGATTTTAAAAGTGGATCTGGGAAACTCACTGAGGTTAAAAATCATGGCTATTCTTTGTGTGTGTGTGCACGCACATGCGAGTACATGATACCGGTGATTGATCCCAGGGGTTGTCCTACCTCGGAGCTGCACCACCAGTCCTTTTTTGTTTTGAAACAGTCTCACTAGGTTACTGAGTCTTGCAACTTGCTGAGTCTGTCCTCAAACCTGTGCTCCTCCTGTCTCAGCCTCCCAAGTACTGGAATTACAGACATGTACCACCACCATGCCTGGCTAATTATGGCTATTCTCATACTGTATCTCAAATAGGTAAAGGGAGATGATAGATGATGGTATATATTCAGGATTGGAGTTTTGCTTTGTTGGTATGGCAGGAGGTTGGCAAGGGAGTTAAAGATGTAGGTAGTTTATGAAATATTTTTGGTGAAGGCAAAAGCAGCTGGTAGTCACTGAGAAATTATTGGCCTCAGGAGGAATGTAGGTGTGACAGAGATTGAAAGCACAAGGGAATTTTGGACATATAACGGCACATGGGATTTTGAGATTTCAGAGCAGGACCATAGACTCAACTCCTTTTGTCAGATTTTGGCATGTAGAAGAAACAATGGCTAAGATATCAATGCTTCAAAATATTCTGAGAGTTATAGAAGACTGGAGAATGACAGCTACGAGGAGGGGTGAAATATGGCAGGAAACTCAAAGAAAGAAGGGGTTTTATGCAAGAACAAAAGAATAAGTGCTGTGAAGCCACAATACTGTAGATCATAATGAAAATGATTCAATCTCTGCTTTGCAGTGACCGAGGGCATCTTGTAAAAGGCACGGGGTTCGCATTCCCATGTGTTAGAGCAGTGTGGGGTGAGGCCACTTTACTGTTATTTGCTGGCCTCCTGCACACTTGTTTGACATTGATACATTACCTTTTAAAGAATAAATTCATGGAACAGTCAAGGTGGCAGAGTGAAGAAAACATACAGAGCATTTTATTACTCATTAGAGATATTTGGTCATTTGTAAGGCTGGCATATTGCTGACTGTGTTTTCACTTTGATTTTCTTTCCCTAAGTCGTAACACTCAATTGCGTCTTCACTCAACAACCCGTCTCTTGTATGTATACATTCCTCTCCATGCTCTTTTTCTCAGCAGTTAGCGCAGTTGGAAATCTGTAACAATTTTCTCCAACTCTCACCTCTTTCCTCTTTCAATCATTTGAGTGCATCAACGTGAATAATCTTTGCAGACAAATGATGTCCTGAGTTCCACTGCTTAGGAACATACACTGTATTGATTCTCCATTGGGTAAACAATTCAGTCTTATTGAGTTTTTCATAAATCTATGTCTGCAGCCTTGCTGCCACCATGTCCCACCATGCATGGGCTACTTTGTTCTGGCCAACGCTCTCTGTCCTCCGGCATACAATGTTCATGCCTACATTTGTGTCTTTTCTGATGTAATTTCATCTACTTCATTTGACCCTGATTTTCTCATCCATGAATCTAAATTCTGTGAACAAAGTATAACCCTGTTTCAAAAAAAATCATTTGAAATATTCCCACCTACCACAACCTCTGCCTTCTCTCAATTTTATGCTTATAACCATTTGCTTGGTTTGTCTCTCAAAATACATTTTTCAGGTATTTGGGGGAAAGTACCACCTTATATATTTCTTGCCCAGTGCCACTGTGCTCAAGAACATGATATTGATGAAATATGGGGAATCATATCTGTAGCTGTCATTGTGTTCTCAGCATGCCATTAAACATAACACATTTCTTGTATGATTGACTTAATGCTTTTCAAGGAATTTAATCAGTGTTGATGACTTCATATGGCATTTTTTATGTTTCTCAATTCTTTTCCTTATAAGAATTTGCAAAAAGTATTGCCTCTCACGGAGTAACGATACCTGCTAAAATCAGCTCATAATAAAGCCATCACTAAAATTATCAAGGTCAAAGCACAAATGGACTTTGACTACAGGTGGATGTTCAATTTCTGTAGCAAGTTTTGACTTTTCAATTTGTACATCACCATTAAAAAACACTCCAGTGACCTCAGCCTTAAACCCTAGGAAAGTCAACTCAATTTGTAGTTTTACAAACTAGGACGGTCAGACACTAATCCACTCAGTTCTGTGGCAGACAGTAATGTTCAGAATCATATGAAGGTCAATCATGAGGAAGAACTGTCTCTCAATGAAAGAAACAAAAAATGAATAATTTTTAAAGTGATGCATAACACACCATTTCGTTGCAGTTAATTCTATTTTCCACCTCTTTACTATAAAACAGTCCAAACATAAGAAATTCTAATTCTTTTCATACCCTGGAAAACACTTTTATGAAGAATTAAGTGTGAAAGTGACTAAGGTTCAAAAGTAATGAAATTATTCCTATGCCTCTAACTTGTATTGTAGAAAATCCAGACAAACTAAATTTCTACAGTTGGGGGAAAGAAAATCAGGCAACAACATATTTTATGGTAGAAAACAGTCCTGCTAAAGCTTTATATGGCTTTTTCCTTGGCTGATGCTACTGTTTTCCTCCATTGTCTTCAGTTAAGTGAAAGCCATGTTGTTTCCTCACCCTTAAAAGGAAATAGCTAGGTCTAATCAGCCCTAGTTTGAGCTACCATGTAATAAAAATCACACTATCACCTCAGTATGTTGGAGTCAATGAACTGCACTGCACAAACCTTTATAAAATGGAAAGTCAAAGTATTAATGGGTAAACGTTATGTTTAGTTAAGAATTCTTTTATGGGAAAGATTATTTACTCACACAAAAATTAATTAAGAATATCCTAAATATAATTATGTGATATACTGCATCATGTGTTGAAAAAAAGAAAGTAAGCCAGGGAATAGACGAAATTGACCTTTGTGGTTGTCTAATAATATAGTTATGGAAACAAACATACATACAAGAAATGTTCATAACAAACAAATTTAGAGATAAGTCACTATAAAATGCTACATGCTATTAGTTCAGAAGAAGGGGAATCTGTGGGTCAAGAGATAAAATTCATTTCAGCTATTGTATTAAAACCTAATCTATACTCATGTGCTAGACACTCTTCTTAACTAACCTGCTTTAAGGAAACTTAAAGTGAGCTTTAAGCACAACGATTTTAGCACAAAATGAGGGCTCAAATTCCAAAGATTTTGCAAGGGGGATAAAAGAAGCAGAAATAGGGTGGGCAGAGCAAAGAGAAGTTCAGAAATTATGGGGATATGGAAATTAATTGGGAAGTGAATGCAAAATAAATTTTTTAAGCTACTACCAAACTCTTCAGCACAGCCAAATTATTGTCTTCCTGAGGTCCCATCACCACCTAAAGACACCTCGTTAGCCAGGCATGGTGGCACATCCCTGTAATTCCAGTACATGGGAGGCTGAGACAGGAAGATCACAGGTTTGTGGCCAGCCTCAGCAACTTAGTGAGGCCCTTCACAACTTAGTGAGACCCTGTTTCAAAATAAAAAATAAAATCGGGCTGCTGGTATTGCTCAGAGGTAGAATGTCCCTGAGTTCAACCCCTAGTACCACAAAAACAGACAGAAAGGATACCTCTTTGGGATTTAAAAGTATCACAGAGTAATTACGTTTTCTTTGTGACTTTATTCAGTATATAAATAGCAATTGCCAAATTCAAAGCACTTTTTAGCCAAATTTTTGAGTACTTGTGAATTGCTATTTAGCCCAAAGTTAAGTCAGAGGGATGTTTAGAGCTATATCTAAATAGATATTTTTACATACATGTTCACATATAAATTTCTAATTGGCATTTCATTAAAGCACTTCTTCCTTATGTCAAGTCTCTGGGTTAGTTAGCTCAGCATGCCCATCTTTTCCTTTTCTTCTATTGCTAACCTCTTTGTGCTGTGGAGATTAATTTTCTACCCATAAACCAAAGATTTTATTCTGGGAACAGAATAGTTAAGTACAAAAATTACCACTGTAGCAGCTTCAGCAATTATACTAGGGCCTTAGGCTGATTGTGGCTTTATGCCTTTCTTGAATATACCTATGTCCCACTTTTTAATCTGTGCAATTCTGATATAAATGAATTCCTTTGGTCAATGTCCAGTTAAGAACTGTGATTCTATATGTAAAAGAAGCAATTTCTTTTTCTATTCCTTAGCTCAGAGCATAATACAAGTTAGATTTCTTCTTTCAATCAAGTATTTCTTTTACATATTGTTTCCAAAGAAGAATCACAGATTTGTTGACAGAACTGATGTATGTACAGCCATACTAAACTCACAAAATGAACAGACAGAATTAATACCAACTTCATGGTTTATCAAGAACTGTCTGACCAAATGGAAACAATCATAGGAAATAAAAATACTTGCAACTTATTCCAGTTCACTCACCAAAAGGCACCATGCTATTAGGTTTTATTGTTGTTTCTTTTTTTAGGAGAAAGAGGCAAAATCTGCCTTTTCTCACATAAGTTTATTTTTTTATTAAGCTCTAGGAAAATCTATTTGATGGAAAAGAAACAAAAGTGAAATTACAGTGAATAATGTAAAAAATGAGGCCATAGGGAAAAAGAAAAGCTTTCCACACAAAAAAGCAGAAGATCCCACAGTCTGACATAATTCTCTGAAAAAGAGATAAACACATGCAGAGCTGAAGAGGCACCCTAGAGTTGCATGAATATAATTATGCATTTGAACTTGAAGATAAAGTATTTGACATTGGTGAACATTCATTGAATACCTAGAAAGACATGTCCTTCCTTCCTTCCTTCTTTCCTTCCTTCCTTCCTTCCTTCCTTCCTTCCTTCCTTATTTCTTTCTTTTTTGTAGCCAAGACTTAATTGTTTGCCACTTCTCAATAAACTTATTTGCAATCACCCTGTCCTATAATCATTATAATTCTCAATTCTCCGAACCTTGTTCTACGATTCTCATGCAGACATCCATTTTAACAATACTTTTTCTAACACTGAAAGATCACTTTCTTGCTTTACCTCCAGCCAAATGACTGTCCTTCTAGAAATATGATCATTCCTTTCCTCCACTTCAATTCTAAGGTAGCCAAGAACAGAAGTTTTTTAAAAAAAATCATAAAAATTCAATTTATCCAAGGGTCGAATTCATGTGTTCTAACCCGCCAGACAAGGATTACAGGATTCTGATCACTAAGCCAGATAGTCCTTTCTTTCCAAGGTTCCAATATGCAAGGATTTCAGTCCCCATAGCTTAGTTAAATAATACTGGTTCCAAACTACCCATTTAAATTTTCAGTTTCCATGATTTATTTATTTACTTACTTACTTAATTAATTAATTTATGGCACTAGGGATTGAATCCAAGGGCATTCTACCTCCGAGCTACACTCCCCAGCCTTTTTATTTTTTTTTTAAACACGGTCTCGCTAGGTTGCTGAGCTACTTACTAAATTGCTGAGGCTGGTCTCAAACCTGTGATCTTCCTGTCTCAGATTCCCAAGTACTAGGATTGGAATAATGCACCACCACAACTGGCTATCATGCTATATTTAAATAAGTAATTGCACAAAGTACCAATTTTGCTGCCAGCTCTTCAGTCCACACATCACTAAGTAAATGAGAGATATGCTTATGATCAGTGACCAGTCACATGACTTTTTTCAAAGACTGTTGGTGATTGGTCAGCACCTATCTGTTCTTCAGTTCATGCACAGACATCAAGACATGTGGTAATGTTGACTTCTTGTCTCTCAGGCTAAACTCATGTACTATTTGACAGAATAGATAGTTGGAAGAGGGAATTGGTCAACAAAGACCCACATACAGCAATAAAAATTACTCAGTGATCATGCTGAAATGTTAATCCAAGTGAAATACAAATGATGTTAAAGAAAAAACAAGAAGAAAAGGCTGACCACAGGAATATTGCCATGGCGCACATTTCAGAGAATCTAGATATGTACCTAGAATTTCATTAGTCTACTCAAGGTGAGTTTATTGACATAAATGAAGACAGTGGTTGTGATGAAAAGAATGAGGATGTCCTAGAAGAAGAGATGCTGGCAAAAATTTTACATCCAAGGAATACCTAGAGATATGTCAAGGCACTGAAAATTTAAGGTATAAAATGTTGGAGGCCAACCCAAACTTAGAAAGTTGTAATGCAACTCATCCAGATATAGAAAAGATGTTCATATAGTAAGTTACATGATACACACTGTTCAAACTTCTCTTGGCATATTTTATACAAAGAAATAAAACAGGGTGATAGTGCTTCTAATGTTTTAAATTAATGTACTGTTAATGTACCATGCACTAAATAAGCATTAGTTTTGCTACTTTTTCATTTCTTTAAAGATTATAACTGTCAATAAGAGTTAATAGTTTTCAAAGATTTTAAAGGTTGCAAAATGATTATGACTTTTTTCTTGATTATTAAGATTGTTTTGCGTGGTTTTAGCTTGCACAATCATTTTTACTCTTTTTCTTTATTCTGCAAAGACTGGGTGCAGTATCAGTACAGTTTCAGCATTCTTTTGCACATGTTTTGTGCTGTATATTCAGTGTTCTATCTTAGCTACTTCCTTACACTGCTTAGAGTAAGGGCATCAGCAGATGGCAGAAAGGGAGTTTTGCCAGTGGCTTTCTGGCATCCTCCTGAGAATTACCCACTCCAGTGCCGTAGGCAGCTGTGATAATCAACAGCAGCTTCTAGCAGTATCTGGGCATCCTCCTGAGAATCACTGATTTTGGTTGCAGAGAGCTAAATTTATTAGCAGTGGCTTTTCTGTAATTCTGGCATTTCTGGAATTTCTGAAACCCAAAAGTAACTTTCTGACCTTGGCTTAACCAATCCTTCCCATATTTGTCTCTAGTTCCCTAGAATAAATCACTTTGTGCTTGGAATATTGCTGGTGATGTCTGTTTTCTTGACAGCATTTATTGATAGAATATTTGCCACCAGAAGAACCTTGTAGGTAAAGAACCATGTACATAAGAAACTGTGTTTTGGTTTATCTCACTTAGTGAGATATGAAGGCAGTAGTGTCTTCGGTGGAAAGTGAGATGGTATCCATAAGGCACAGGAACCAACATTTCCTTCCATTATCTCATGTAGGAACATGCACATAAAGCCTAAGGTCCAAGTGGTTCTTGGAAAAGAATGACGAGGAGGAGAGGAGCAGAAGTGTGGGGGAAGAAGTCTATGCTGAGATTGAAGAGAGAAAATGCTCAGAGTTTTACATTTTCAGCTTAAGGTATGATCAGAAAACTAGAATGCTTCTATCTTGGCCGAAATAATCTTTTTTCTCTTGTAGTCTCAGGACAGATATATCAAAAAATCAGATCCAATGTTTGAGGCTGCAGGTTGCAAAATTACAATGCAAGTTAAATTCACAGCCTTGATAGTTCCCTTCAGTAAAACATCAGATATTGACTTATATGTCAGGATGCAATCATAAGAAGAGAAACTATTCTGAGCATTTAAAGCACAAGGAATTAAAATAAGAGGTTTGAAAGAGGCATAGTACCTATTTAGGGTGACTGATAGGCATTTCCACCAATTCAGTTCTACTGAAATCACTCTGGCCTCAGATCATCACTATCTTGGGAGTAGCAATTGAACTAGGCTTTATAACTGGATATCCAGACTCCAACATTTATCTCCTTCAAAATACATTTCAGAAGATTATCTGGAGGCACAGCTCAGATGGACACCATAGCACGACTGGGGAACTGGTTACTGTTCTGCAGATTTGGGGTCAAATCCTAACTCACCATGGGATCATGAGCAGAAGCTTCCTCTGAGTCAAAATGTTACAATAAATACAATGAAAGCATAAGTGTAGATTAATAGACCTCGACTGTTGTTAACCCTCGGATATTTTGCTCAAAGAAGTGCTATGTGGATTAATAAACATGAGTAGAGTTATTTTGAATGAGGGTTCTCTCCGTGCATTAGAGTCTCACCCAGTTAGCAGCCCCAAACTTTGTTTTAGTACCCTGCCCACCAAGCAATTTTCATGGGAATTTCCTATACCATATTTTTGAAAATCACTGCAGTAGGGGATTTGAAAGCCCATTTAACTCTGAATATTATTTTTTATCTCATTTTCATATAATTTTAATGACTTCATAATCTATAATAAAATTTAGTTATAGACATTGAAGACTGTTTATTAACTAGTTATGACTTATCATTCCATCTATCCTTTATCTTTTTCTTCACAGACCCTATGCTTCAGCCAGTCTGGACAACTTGCTCATGTTGGATGAACTAATGTGTGTTAGAGAGCATTCAATGTAATTTCCTACTTCTAGTATACTAGCATGCTCTCTTTCAGTCTATCTGTGGTGCCACTCATCGACTTACCTGTATTTTACACATCCAAGGATTAGTTCTCAATTTATTCATCCAATAGGATCATTTGGTTTCACTGATAAGTGAATCATTTAGGATTGGATTGCCTGCACATAACAAAAGATCTTAAATATATTAGGAAATATATAAGGACTTATTTTCTGTTACAGAAAATAAATCCAGAGCAAAGACAATTGATGGTTTTGTGATTGGTTTAGAATTGTCCAAAGTCTGGCATCCTTCTGTTTTTCGCATCTACCATCTATCATGTGAACTCATCTCATAGCAAAGACCACACATGGCTGGAAACATGCTTTTGACATCTGAATAGTGATAGAAGACAGAAGAATTGACATTGGACTCTTAATTTGTAGATTCTACCACAATAATAAATTTGCTCCTTTGCAACAATGCTAACTAAACTGTGAAATTCTGCACTTATTTATCTTTATATTATTACTAGCACCTAGCATAGGTTTTTGATACATAAATGAATAATAATGAATAAATGACATTATTTATTTAAAACTGACATTTGGTTAGCCAACGAGAATGTTAAGAAGGGGCCCATATTATGCTAGTACTAGTACTATGATAAGTACTAAAATAACAGTCCAGGGGAGATATGAATGAATTTTATTTGGAAATGTTCCTTCAAAAGAACAGAACTAAAGTTGAATATTACTGACTTCATGTTAATATATTTCTTGTCTCCAAGTTTAATTTTGATTTTTGCTTAATATTGGATTTATCTTAACTTTCCATATTGCCTTCATATTTCTGATATGTAAAAATCTTTAATGATATAGATGTATTAAGGAATGGAAGTTTGATAAAGCACATGTAAGCATTTATTGTTTTTGCCAAACACAATTGGCCAATTTTTCATATGTATTTTAAAATGTTTTATACATTCTAATGAGATTTAACATCCTGCTTTTATAGCTTTGAGCAAAAAGCTTCATGAATGTGGAAAACTAATGAAATATCAAGGGAAGCGACTGTACTTCTCATTAGCTGTAAGTGGTGCCTCAGCAAGCAGTCACAACACAGAGAAACGTACAGCTGCTGACTACACTGTCGCAACACCAAGGCCATGGTGAAAAATGGATCATCTGTCTATGATCTATCTACACATCATTTTTGCCTTACTCTAAAAATAATTTACATGGCTTATAGGTCATGTTATGACCATATTAGTAGAAGTGTTAACTCCTAGATAAGGTGACCTTGAAGGAAAGTGGGTTGAAAACATATACACACAGGAGTTTGAAAACAGAGTTACCGGTCATGGAAGCTTAGGGGGAAAATGGAGCAATGTATTTTAAGTTTGTGTATCTGAACCATGTTTAATCAAACAGCATTTCCCCCCGCCAAACAGTTATTAATGTTCTCTGTGAGTGAGGACTGAGGTAATGATACATAAGTTTGGGAAATACTGAATTAAACAATGTTAGACCAGTTTCTCTATTATTAGAACCCTCAAGAACCTTAATATTTAATTGGCATCGTAAGTCAATAAGAGGGGAATAAAGTGTGTATGATTTCCCAGATGCAGTTAGCAATTGGTGGTGATGGAATGCTGTTTCACTGTAGTTTCCTTTCCCTGGACACAGAAACACAGAGCCTTCTTTTTTTTGGCTAACTGGGTGAGACAGGGATGGTTGAGGTTAGATAAACCTCTTCCTACACTGCAATTCTTGCGATTTTTCCGTTTTTCTTCTTTCTTTATGAATTTGGAGACCATATGTTTCAGATAGCCCAACTACAAGATGGAGGAAGACACTCATTCTGAAAGTTAGCTTTAAAGGCATTAGATTCAGGCCCAACTTCTGGCGCAGAATACACCATATCTGATGCGATGTTCTTCCACTCACTTTATATCAAGGAGCGTAATATCGAGCCGGGGGTGGTCGCCATGCTTGTAATCCCAGTACTTGGGAGGCTGAGACTTGAGGATCCGGGTTCGTGGCCAGCCTCAGCTACATAGTAAGGCCCTCCGCAACTTAGTGAGACACTGTTTCAAAATAAAGAATAAAAATAGGACTGGGGGTGTAACTCGGAGGTAGAATGCCCCTGGGCTCCATCCCCAGTACAACAAATAAATAAATACATAAATAAATAAATAAATAAATAAATAAATGGAACGTAATGTCTGTTTACTATTAGAGATGCTAAGACCAGGTGATGATGGTCTGATCTTTCCATTGAAAGCTTCTCCACCTCCAGTGTAAGATGAACAAATTTTATTTATTTATTTATTTTCGGTATGTGTGGTTGAACCCAGGGACATTCTACCTGTGAGCTACACTCCCAGCCCTTTTATAAAAAAAAAAGAACTTGTATTTTGAAACAGCGTTTCAGTAAGTTGTTGGGGGTCTCACTAAGTTGCTGAGACTGACCGTGAAACTGTAATCCTTCTGTCTCAGCCTCCCAAGTTACTGGGATTACATGGGATTACAGGCATGTACCACCTTGCCTGGCTATGATGAACAAATTTAAAATGAGAATAAAAGATTCATAATAAGAGAAGCAAAAGTTGTGACCAAATGAAATAGGAAGGTTAAAATCTTGCGTCAATAAAAAAAACAAATCAAGTCTAATTCATAAATATTTAAAATAATGATATGTAGCTGGACATAGTGGTGCAGGCCTGTAATTCCAGTACTTGGGAAGCTGAGACAGGAGGATCGCAGGTTCGCAGCCAGCCTCAGCAACTTAGCAAGGCTCTCAGCAACTTAGTGAGACCCTGTTCCCAAATAAAAAATAAAATAGGGCTGGGGGGTGTAGGTTGGACGTAGAATGCCCCTGAGTTCAATCCCCAGCACTAGAAAAAAACTAATAGTAATTGAGAGGAGAAAAAAGCTGTTTTCTGTTTATTTTCTCCCAGTTTTATTACAGTATAATTGATATGTAAAAATTGCATATATGTTTAGGATGTGCAACATGATACTTGAAATATATATATTTCATCATTTCACAAGTGAATTAACATCATCTTGTAAATTTACCATTTTTTAAAAAAAATTGGGATGAAATGTCTTTTTCCCATTGTCCAAGTGTATGAAACACTGGTATGTATACCATTCTATGTAAGACTTCCAAAATTTATTCATCCTGTGTACCCTTTGATCAACATCTCTCTCCCAGCTCCACCAAACTCAGGTCCTAGAAATCACCATTTGACTCTGCTTCTATGAGTGTGATCTCACATGTAAGTGACAAAGTGTCTTTCTGTTTGGCTTATAATTTCCCTCTAAATAAGTAGAATGACAAGTATGAGTAGAGGAATAAAAATAAGAATAGAAACAGCATGCTCACTTTTTTAATGATGAATTTAAAGTAGATATATAAACGATAATTCTTGGGTTTCATTATGGCAGAAACATTAAAGAAAATGATAGTGATGTGATGAGGAGGCACATGATATAACATAGTCATGATGAAACAAAATTACCAAGAAGGAAAAGGAAAAGAATGAGAACAGCAGCAGAAAATGGTGAAGAAACACAGATAGCCGGTAGCCACTGGTAGAAGCTCTCTGTTATGTTCCAAGGAGTGAGTTGGGTGGTCCTCCAACCTCACCCCTCACCAACTCACAACAGAGTGCAGGGCACTTTGCCTTCCAGGTTGGCTTGAAATCCCACCCTGCCCCATCAAAGACATCCAGACTCAACTAAATACAAATGAAGAAATAATACAAAGGAGAGAGCCAGGTTTTGATCCCTGATCTAGAGATCTCTAATGATTTGGCACGGAAATGGCATAAAAGACAGTGGAGAATAATTGGAATGAGCACAATAGTAGACTCCAAAATTATTAATAATCATTTTGCAGAGTATTTAGACTAAATATATATATATATATATATATATATATATATATATATATATATGTATGTATAAAGTGCCCAGCACCAGGCACAGTAACTACACTCAATTCATGGTAGCCAATACATTGTGTCTGCTAAAATATATATCTTTTAAAAAGATTAGATATTCCCCTGCTTTGTTTATATATAAAGTCCCACTGGGTGATGACCACTTACCTTGAGAAAGGTGAGTAGAGGGGATAAAGAGTGACTGTGTACGTGTGTGTAGCTCCCTATCTTCTATGGTCAGTTTTAACCAATAATTAAAAACGTGGCTAGAGACATTTGTGTAATGAAATTACACACAGTGTTTTTCATCACTTGTATTACTGGAGTGAATGGAAAGTGAGATTAGGGACTCAGTTAAAAAGACTCCCTAGTGGACATAAATAAGGGAGTGATAAAGTTATTCCATTTCCTCCTCCTTTTTTCCTAGAAGTAAAATAAAAGACACATAGTCAAATAGTTCTAAGTGGAAAAAATCTCCAAAGCGTTTGAAACATATACTGCATAGATTCCACTGCATAGATTTAGAGACTTCTTCAAATCCAAGTAAAATCACTTTTTAAAATTTGATGCTTGCAATTCAACCAGAAAAATATTTAAAATTGAGTTTGAGTAACACACATATTGAGTAATTCATTAGTTCAAGGCAACCACTGGAATCAGTGATTTGTGTGTATTCAGCTGACTTACAAATTATAGATGTCCATATATATTCATATATCCATATGTATGGTATAAATATACATGTTTTAGATTAGTTTATTCACACATTTACCGCTTTCTACTTCCTGTTTTACCTTAGATGAGTTTGCACAAACAATTTGAACACTTACCTCACTTAATTTATATCTTTTATATCTTTTTGTTGCAATTTGGTGTGATAGCTTTTTGTGTTGATTTTCTGCTTTGCATTGTCTTATTGTAAACACCAGGCAGTTGCCAAAATTTTAGACCGATGTTGGTATTTCTCCCCATCTTCAAGAAATTAATATTTGGTTGTGAAAACATTTATTTAATGAAGATGTGTGTTTCTGGTGAGAGAGTACAGACTTTCAGTCCAAAATATGATGGAGCAAACTATCTGTAAATATAATTTCTTGTTTACAATTCTTAAGATTCCTCTATCACCCATTTCTTCTGCCAGTGGTCAATACCAGGCTGTGAGCAAAAGGAGAAGAGAGAAAGTAGCAGAGACCCTCCATACCTGGTTGCTGTGTCTCACTGGAGGGCACTTCGGGTGTTTCACATCTTATTCAGTTTATATTGCCCTGTTCGTTACCATAAAGAGGATGCTAACTTTCATTCACATAGGGCGGGGCTCTGTAAGTACAAGGTCTGAGAGCAGCTAAGGGGGCACTACACTGACCACAGGGGAAAGGAATTCACCGAGACACCCTCATGAACTCAGAGGAAAAGCTAACACAAGCAAATCAAGCAGAAACAGAGTACTGGCATTTTTCCTCATCTGCAATGACAAAGGGAATGTAAAACTCCTATAAAAATCAGCCCATATCTACAGCCTGAAAATGTAGATACCTTAGTGCAGAAGCCCCGAGTGACAGGCAGGTGGTGGTGACAGGGTGTCCCTGACAACGATTTGTAAGATGTCTCCAATTACTCACTCACCATCTACACAGCTATTGGTCAAATAATAGTACTTATAGAACCAATGACAATCTACTTCACTTTAATTGCCTTGTAATTCTGAATAATAACTGTCATCAAGTGCTTTTTAAAATGAGGCACTGGGAGTAAAGGACGGTCACTTAAATGCAGGTCATTTGATCACTGTGTCATGCTATTTTTTAAAAACAATTCCTTTAAAAGTTTCTTGGTAAAATGGTCTACACTGCACATATAAGGGGCAAGCACCTCTCTCTGGTCCAATAGGAATGACAAGAAAAAATATGAGTCATAAGTAAACTGAATGACATGTACTTCAGCATATCTGTCAACAAATGCATTTTTCATATACATAGACATTACTGCCACTGCACAGTTTTTGCCAAGACTTAAAAAAAATCCAGATGTAAAGTTTTTTAATTACAGAGACAAAAACACTTACAGCTACTATAACTTAATTCCTCACACTACCAATTAAGAAATCTTGCCCTAAAGTTTGAATGTTTCCCTGCAATTCTCTACAAATCATCATTAATAAGATAATAGAGCAGAAAAATTAGTAGGGAGTTCATTTGATTTTTTCCCCCTAAAGGCTGGCTTTAGTGAGAAAATTTATCTATGTTTCAATTCTAACACATTGTGAATGATAAATGAACTCTACTGAACAAAGGACATGACATTGCTCTGCCTCAGATTTCTATTTTCTTTCATCAGAATATTCTGCCCAGCAAAGTTCATAGCTCAGTGCTCGTCCCCTTATGAGGAATAGATAAATGAGCCCCACGGCTCTAAAGAACTCAAGTTCAGGGCATGACTCAAAATAGGCAAAAAGAAATAGTCTGAGAGACACAAGGCCAGCCAGAAAGCTCCCTCCATTCTAGTTTCTATCAGCTATGTCTGCTCCAGCTCCTGCCAGACAGGAAGCACAACAGCAAAGCTATTTTATGTTGCTTTCATCCTCGGATTCAATGGCCATGGACCAGAGACAGTGAAGAGATATTTGCCCGGAAGCTGAAAGCTGAACACAAGAGGAAACACATTACCCTTCATCACTTCTCCCTCTTTCTGCTTTCCCTTGTGTATTATTTGAAGAATAGGTTCCTTATTCAGACAACCTCCTGTATGATCCCGCATAGCAATGACTATAACCCTGATGGGTGACAAATGTTGAACTGATATTGCTGAGGGGAATGCTGGAGTCAGAGGGAACACATACTTGCATTCTTTTTACAGTTGCCAAAAGAAAAGTCAATTTATTGTCACTGGATATTTTTTGAACTTAAAGAACATGGTGGCTAAATCCCCCATTTTATGTTGGAGATGAAGACATCAGCTAAAAGCAGGGCAAATGAAGAAACATCAAATTTAGAGAAAAAAAATATGAGAGGTGTTGACCCTCAGAGTTCAAGTTCTATAAAGTGGGAAACACTGTAGGGAAAATGTTTACAATCCAATTCTTAGCAATTATAAGCTATGATATTTTCTGAATAGGATAATATCAAACTAAATATTAGGCATTGCCAGCATTAGGAGTAAATCTTATTTTGGAAAACAGAGCATACTACCCTTCATTTGATAATATTAGAAAAATGATGCAAAGAAATCTGAAGTTGTCTATGTTTTCTAGGACATAAAAATTAAAACAGCAAAAATATTTATTCTAAAAAAGTCAACAAAGATAGGTCATTCTCATTTCTCAATAATAAATACATCAGAGGAAAAACATTATTATAAGGGCTGGAGAATAAAATTTTGTACCTCTCTGTTGTGATTATTGAAAACATTTAGTATGGAAATCAGTGTGGTGGCTTCTCAAAAGACTGGGAATAGAACCACCAAATGACCCTGCTATAGCACTCCTCAGTATCTTTCTAAAGAAACTGAGGTAAGAATATTATAACGATACATGCATATCCGTGTTTATAGCATCACAATTTACAATAGCCAAATTATGGAACCAGTCTAGGTGTCCATCAACAGATGAATGGATTACAAAACTGATATATATATACCCACAATGGATTTTACTCACCCACAATGAATTTTACTCAGCCAAAAAAGGAACAAAATTGTTATCTGTAGGAAAATGGAAGAAACTAGATAATATTATGCTAAGTGAGATTAGACAGTCTCAGAAAGTGAAGGATTGTATGTTTTCTCTCATATGTGAAAGCCAGAGAGAAATTGGGAAACAAAACAGACTTCAGATAAAGGAGGAGAGACTCCAGTGGGGTGATGAAGGGGGCCTAGAGGAGGAGGGGGGAGGAAGAGATTTGATGAAGGAAACATTTCAAATAATGTTATGTACATATAAAAAATTATCAACACGAATCTCAATAGCATCTACAGGGAAGGGAAGGAAGTGGGGTGGGATCCGGAGGGAAATACACCAAGTGCTGTGTGCATGTATGTTCTTACCCTCTGAACCTCATTACAAAGCAGCAATAAAAGAACATTAAAAAAAGAAAGAACTTGCCTGAAGTTGACATAATCAGAATGTCACTGATACAGAAATAAAAAGGCCCTACAGTGGATTATACTAGAATGTTAGAAAATTCTATAAAGGCTATTTTCTATGATGTGATAGAAAAAAAAAACCTACATTCTACTTTGGACTCTTAACATTTTATATATTTGCTTGTATTTTTATAATTCTTACTTAGAAACATGCATTTATTGCTGTTTTTGTGTGGGGAGGCACTTGTTAAGGGCCATTAACTTATATTAATATTGCTAAAATCTAACTTTCCACTGTGAAATCTAAGGAACATATTAGCAAAGTCAATCAATATGATGAAAATATAGTTACAATTATTTTGGTGTTTTTAACTTTGCCACAGAGATTACAATGAAAAGAAAATGGGTTCTAGATGCTAAGTAATGTCCTGTCATTAAAAAAATTTCCAATAGAGAAATGGCATCTCTCCTGATACATACAAATGCAACAGTAAGAAGTTATAAACTAGAACATGAAACCCCATGGTTGCCTCTCGTGTTGTTATCAGTAACAGACACAGTGCACAGACCATACAGTGTGGGGGTACAGATGTGTTCCTGTGATGAGAAAGCACCTTGGATGGCTTCAGTAACGTTTCCCAGTGTGTACCATCAGCTGGCATTGCGAACTCTTTCAGGAAATCAGACTACTATTCTACTTGGAAGTTAAAGTAAATAAAACATTTCAAGGATATATTCAAGGATTTACTCAATGTTTAAGAATGATGGTTAATGTACATGTTTAGCTATATATGTAAGTCTGTTACTTATCTCATCCACTACTGATTAAGTTTTGAATGAAAGACCTCCAAGTACCTTTATTAAACACGAATAATCAGGCTAAAAACAAAACAACAAAAAAGGCAGTCAATATTAATGGAAAGGGAAAAATTCAATCTTTTAAAAAAATGACAGATATCTTATCCCTCATAAATGCATCACAATTTCCCAGTTATGAATGTACTGGATAACAGTGACCTGAGACCTCTGGCTTACTATTAATAAACTGAGGGACAGTTTCATGAAGGAATCAAGAAAGCTAATTCAGCTTCTAAAAGTGCTCAGATTTACAGCTGAAGAGTAGCTTAGATATCTGGATTGGTTGATATGATTTAAGTCACAAAATAGTTCCTAAAGAAGGGAACAGTATCAAGAATTGAGATAACACATATTAATATTCATTCCAAATCAATGCTTATAATAGTATAGCAAGATAAACATTAGAAAAGGTAATTTTGCAATTTTTTATTGATTGAAAGGAAAAGACATTTTATGAAATTCAACAATTACCACTTCAGGTCTACAGAGAGAATATAAGATATCAGCATCTAGCAAAATAGTATGTGAAGAGGAGATAGCAAGATAAAATAATGCAAAATGAGGCATGGTTGAGTTTACAGATAAGGGCTTTTATATTACCTTTGATACAATTCTTAATTTTATATTATTACTACATTTATTACAGTATTTCTAAACACAATTTGAAAAAAAGAGAGAAACAAAGTTGGTACCTCATACTTTAGATCAATAGATATTAGAACTAATAAGGCCACCAAATATCCATCTGAATACATTTAACAGAAATAACCATACATGATGAATAATTAAAATTTGAAATTAAAAGGATCAAATAGTTGGCCGGCAAAGTAAAACATTTTAAAGACATTATTGCTAGCTGCCCAAATGGCTTGGGAATAAGATTCCCTAAAAATTCAAACATAGTACCCCATCTACTTCTTAAAGAAAAGTTTGATACATTTGCATACATGAATATTGAATTTCAATCTGAAGTTTTGGCTAGGCAACTGTATTTTGAAAAGCTTATGCATTATAAACTCTGTGACAATGAGAAGCAGTGAACAAAACATACATCTGCATGTGGTGGAGCTGAGAGCAGGTGTCTTCAGTTGGGCAGATCCACATTCTGAAGGATGAGGGCCACACGGCTTGGAATGTACACCTATGTCAACACAATCACGTCAGTGAAATTGACAGTCAAAACGCTCTCATGACACAGTGTCACATCGGACTAAAGTTACAGCCATTTTTATAATTCTACCATTTCTCAGAAGGCTCAATTTCACAGTTGCAACAGTTCTGGCAGCAAGGTAAGACTATTTTAAAGCAACTGCCGCTAGAGGGCTCCATACTATTTACAAAGACCAGTGTTCCTCATACTGTAATGACTGTAATGGCATTCATTGCATGGTTAGGCATTCCCAGGTGGTGAGGGAAGGCTGCTCTACAGTTCACAGTGTCACTCTATTTATATGAATAAATTCAACATACAAAACATTGCTTTGCACTAAGATACTTTAATTTATAATCCCCCTCTTCATTTTAAGAACAAAAACTGAAATGCATCATAAGGGAGCCTAAGTGCATTTTGGCCCCTTCTGAATTTAAAACAATCAAAGAGGTTGCTATTCCACTAGAATCAGAATGCATGTCCCTTCCACAGTGCCACGCATGGCCCTGACTCAGCTCCTGCTCACCTATCTGCCCTCTCAGCTCCTCTTCCCATGTGTCTCTTCTCCCTTTGCCTAAGAGGCTCCAGCCACAGGAGCCCTTCAGTTCCTCGAACATGTCAGACTCCTCCCTTCTTCTGAATCTTTGCCTAAAATGAATCTTCTGCTCCAAACATACTTTGTCTTGTTCGTTCTTTATTTCTTGGATCTTCAAAGATCTCAGCTCCAAGGAGAGGCTTTCTTGACACCACTGATACAATAGATTCTCTACTCGATTTTTAATCATAGTATCTTTTTGTTTCTTTCTAACCATTAACATAATTTGTGATTTTTTTTCAAGTTTACTATCTATCCTCCCACAGACTACAAGCTTCACAAGGGCAAAGACCAAATGTCTCTTGGTTTCTCACACTGAGTAGGTGCCACTGGACAAAGCAGGTACCAATGATAATGTAATAAAAGAATGCACAATGAATAAAGAAACAACAGTGGACCAATATGTGCATATTTCAAAGATATTCTCTAATGTATTTACATCTGAATTAATTTTTATAAAATTTAGAAGTGATTTGGACTCCTCAATGATTATCTATGTATTATCCTATATGTAACATATTTAACTATTAACAAAATGGTAAAAATAATCTTATAGGTTGTTGTCATCATTGTGACGATCTCTCCATTTCTGACTTTGCTAATATCTCACCATATTCAATCAATCACTTTATCTCTAAGTGAAACCTTGACTGAAGATTAAAAAAGAGAAAAAGGCTTTTACAGTTTAGAACCAGGATAAAGGTGCAAAGAAAAATAAATAAATAATTAAATATAAAAGAATAAGAATAAAATTGTTATTTTCAAGAATAAGATTTGTATGTCTAATGCATCTTATCCTGCAAATTAACACAATGTTTTCTCATAATCTTTCTGCTATAAATAACACTTATTACACTTTAAAAAGTAGAGTCAGACACACCAGTAGAGCTGGTTAGCTCTGAATATCAAAGATTAAGGCAGTTTTAAAACATTGACATTCTAAGAAAGTTGTCTTATGAATATAATGGCTGGAGAGAAGTTTGGGGGTGTAGCTCAGAGATAGAATTGCTCTGGGTTCAATCTCCAGTATCACACACACACACACACAAAGGTTTCAGTTCACACTGTATTAACTTTAAAATTGTTGCTTGTTGATACTGTCCAGTGGAAATATAGTCTGAGCCACATAGGTAATTTTATACTTTCTAGTGGCCAAATAAAAAGTGTAAAAAGAAATGACAAGAGGGACTTTAGATAATGGAGGAGAAACCCTAGTGGAGCAAGGGAGATTGTCTAGAGCAGGGGTGGGGAGGAGAGGGGGAGAATTAATGAAGGAAACACTTCCACTGACATAATATACATATATGAGAATACCAATACCAATCTCAACATCTTGTATGGGGAAGGGGGCAGTGGGGAGGGAGCCAAGGGAAAGCTCACCAAGTGCTGTGTGCATGCATGTTACTATCACTATGAACTATATTATAATGTGAGGCTATAATGTACCGATAAAAGTATAAAAACAAACAAAAAAGTAGTAGTGATTTAGGAAATGAGATTTATATGAAAAATATTTAAAAAGTGTTAAGTCACTGTGTAGCTCAGTGTCTCATAGTCTGATCTACAATCAATTATTTCCAAAAAGGTAAACATTATATCCCTATAGCCATTAAGTGTGGAAAATCCAAGTATTTCAGTGCCACAACCTATCTCCCTATAATCTACTCATTCTACTTAATGTCTTACAACTTTTAAGTCATGTCAGAATTTATTTGCTAATGTAATACCTGCTATGCAATATTTTCTCTTTGATTATGATAGGTAATATATTACGAGGTATCCATGAACAAAGCAGGATATCACCAAAGATCCAGAGAGATCCAGTCCAAAGGATGGCATATTTCTTTTTCTTTTTTTTTTTTTCCTGCAGTACCGGGGACTACACCCCCGGCCCTATTTTTTTTATCCTTTTATTTTGAAACCAGGTCTCACGAAGTTGCGGAGGGCCTCACTAAGTAGCTGAGGCTGGCCGCGAACCCAGATCCTCCGGTCTCTGCCTCCCAAGTACTGGGATTACAAGTGTGCGCCACCATGCCCGGCCCGGATGGCGTATTTCTACCATCAAACTACAGACAGAAGCAACACAGACCAAAGCAAAGAGGGAGAAATGAAAGAAACCAACAATCTGATTTAACCCAATAGTTCCCCAAGTCATCAAAATGGGCAGAAATTAAGACAGTGATCTGCTCTTCCAAAGGGCAACCTAACAAAGGGATTTCCATGTACTTATTAAGGGGTCTAGCCTTAAATTGCAGAATCACAATTACTGGATTTAATTAATTGATAGGATAGTGGGTTATAATCAGAATGGTTCTGAAATGTTCTGTCATGAGCAATCTAAAATCAAAGACTAATCTAAATTGCTCCATAGTACCAGAAATGACAAAAAAAGTTCAGCTACATTAAACATGTTTCTCTGACAAGATATTGTCCCATAATGTTGGTAAAGGAATGTTGAATCCAAATGTGATAAAGTTGCAATGAAACACATTAATCAGGACTAGGAAACAAATGATAGGTTCCTCTCAGTGCATGGCGTAGTGATATCAGGACAAATCCAGTCAATCTGCTTCTTGAATCCTATGCAAGCGTGGTATCTGCTCTGATTCATAACCCAATAATGATTTCATTAATGGAAAATAATAACTACATACTGATAATTTATATGTAGTCTTACTCTCTTTGGAACTTCTGATATTTTAGCTAGCTCAAATTTAAGTAAAAAAAATGCCACAAGATATTCCAGTTTGTAATATGTGCATCGTACTTAATATTTTGGCATTTAGTGGTTAAAACGTGCTCCAAAAACTCTCTCTAAATGATACTGGTCATTTAATGTAAGAAAGCTTTATGATGCCAATTCAAGTCACACTCAGAGACCTCCTAATACTATCTGTTCAAAAACCTTTGGTTGAAAATTATATAATATCATTAGCAGGAATATTGTGTAATTATATTTTTCACTGCAGTGTTAATTACCAGAATGCATTTATGTAGCTCTGGAGTCTTTGTGGTATAAGCAACATGAGAAAATTTCCCCAAGCAAGTGATTTTTCTTAACTATGGTTATTTATGGAATTTTGAGTTTCTTCTTTATTAGGGTTCCTAGTATATAAATCAATTTTCTTAGTGGTTAGGAAATGACTACCAATTATACTAAAGTACTGAATATAATCAGAGCTAATCCTTAAGATGAGACAATTACAACCTGAATAATTTAAGGTGCCTAAGATTTAGTGCTAAGTATTGGGCCTGTAACTCTCACATCATTTTTATTTATTTATTTTTGTGGTACTGGGTATTGAGCCCAGGGGCATTCTACCTCTGAGCTTCACCCCTAGCCTGATTTTTTTATTCTATATTTCGAAACAGGGTCTCACTAAGTTGCAGAGGACCTCACAAGTTGGTGAGGCTGGCTGCGAACCTGCGATCCTCCTGTTTCAGCCTCCCAAGTATTGGTATTACAAGTGTACACCACCACGCCCAGCTCTCACTTAATAATTTAAATTCGAAATACTGTTTTGGTTCATATAGAAAAAGAAAAGAAACAGGAATGCAAGTATATTTAAACAAAATGTTTAAGTATATTTAAATATATGCAACTTGCATTTTAGTACACATATTTAGAAATCATTTAGTATGCATGTTATAGATAATATATGGTAGTAATCATATCTATTATGTACATTTATTAGTCTTTCTGCCCTAAATATTTTGTAGTGAGGATCATATTAAAAATATATGTATGTGCATATCCTGCTTATTGTGGCACAATTCACAGTAGCCAAATTATGGAACCAAGCTAGATGTCTGTCAACAGATGAATGGATAAAGAAAAAGTGGTATATACACACAATGGAATTCTACTCAGCCATAAAGAAGAATTAAATTATGTCACTTGAAGGAAAATGGATGGAACTAGAGAACATTACGTTAAGTGAGATCAGCCAGGCCCAGATCAACCAGTCTCAGAAAGTCAAGTGTGGTATGTTTTCTCTCATATGCAGAAGTTAGAGTGAAAATAGGAAACAAAAGGGACTTGTGACAAATGGAGACTAGTAGAATAGCGGAAAGGAACTGGAGAAATGAGGTAGGAGGGGAAAAAGGAAGACTGAGGAAGTAAACAGTTAATAATGTTATGTCCATATATAGAGGTATTACTACCAACCTCACTAACATGTACAGGGAGGGAGGAGGGGAGAGTGGGGTGGGATGGGGAGGGGAAATGCACCAAGCGATGTGTGCTTGTATGTACCACTTTGAATCTCACTATGATATATAATTACAATACACCAAAAAAGGTATAAGAAAAGAACCTATGTATGGCTATGAGGTCATTTTTTCTAGCTATATTCATAGTCAACTTGTCTGAGGAAGCAGAATAGCATAGTATAATCCAATTTACTTATTGAGAGTCAAATGTATGTGAATCTACCCAGCTATTTTGACTAATTTAATGACTTTAATTATTATAGTAACCATTAGTGTGGCTTAAAAAGTAACTGATCACACAGTGATCTATTCAATTATGTCAGCTAGGAAAAGTGTTATTTTTTCCTAGAACTGTAATTGAGTTGCAGAAATTAAACAATTTTTGAAAGCAGGGTGCCAAACATTTGCAAAGAGAAATTTTAAAATAAAAATGTTTAATACCACACAGCTTAATTTTTAGATCTTGTTAGAAATTATTAAATATAGCAATAGCACATTCAAACATAATAATCTTGGTAACATGAAAACATCCAATGAAAACTAATCATAATTTTCAACAGTCTATGTACATACACCTTTTCTTTAAAAGTTTACATGTTATTTTGAAAAATAAAAGTGACTTTTAAAGTAATTTTAGTCTTCACATATATGCTTAGCTCATAAAATATTTTCTAATAGAAAATCTTATTTTAATTCTCCTTATTTTGTATTAGGATTAGGAGACAAGTGATGCTAATAATTGTGTCTGTTTAGAAATGTGCATGATCTCATCTAATTTAGAGACATTAAAAAAAGTGAACTTTATGAATTGATAATTTTTCAGTGACAAGAAAGAATAAAAATAGTGACTCAAATTAGTATTAAGATGTGTTCAGGTAGATCTATTGAAGCAATAAAAGAGTTGTAAAAGTTAGCTTAGAACTAAATTGTTAATTATACTTCTGATGTTTGTTATTGATGCAGAAATTTGTTCTATTAAGTTTTTAAGAACCCTTCTGTTAGAACTGCTAAATTACATTAGCCTTTATTGTGCTAAACCTTAACACCAAATGCTATGCATGGCCACATTAAAAAAAACAAAACAAAACAAACAAAAAACTAAACTTTTATAATTTTGGATAGAGCCAAAGACATGTTCCAAATAAACTGTATTTTCAATTCATACAAATGAAGGACAATAAAAGATACATCTATGCCAAATTCCCTATTTAAACCAAAGTCTACTTGTAAATCCCTATATTTAGATTGGAAATAAACAGATTTACTTCTTATTGATAAGAAGGCTAACTGGCAAATTAATTAAAGCTAAACCTATTGCTTTATTCACATTTTCTTTATCATTGAGACAGCTTCAGAAATGTAAAAAAAAATTTAATTCATTTAGGTCTCAATAATCTCTGTTCTCACATTTGTGTCCTGGAATTTGAATATATAAACCAGGGAAGAGAAAGGAAGCCCCCCTACCCCACCCCATACATACTCATAGAGGTTAACATGCAAGTTCCTATACCAGGAACCAAAATAGAGAGAAATGATTATGCTAAAATGGAGTTTCTCCTAACCACCAATACAGCAGAATGGAGACGTTCGTTCTGCCCTATCACTTCTTCACATTTGTGAGGTACTCTGACCTCAGAGAATACGTTTCGATGGTGGTACATATGCAGTTATCAGTTATCCCCTGGCCTCACGGTTTCAAGTGATGGAGCACAGAGGAGATGCTAGGGTGGTACCTGCTGATGCTGCAGCATATGTGGCTATTTTAAGATTCCTTCGAGCTCTGTTTGTTGCTATCTTTGAAAACAGATTTGACACTTATTCAGCAGATCCTTTGGATTATTGAGCTTGCAAATTAAGCTTTAGAAAATGCAGTGAACTAGTAATGATGGGCAGAAATTTCATGGAAAAGGCGAAAGTTCTATTTTGTCCTCTTTATTCTAGGAGTGTGCGAGGCAGGCGTAGCCTCGCTGGTAGTGATATGAGACCTTTAAGGTTGCGTTCAGGCAACTTGATTGGATTCCAGCACATGTGAATCAGTTTAATAAGGAGTTTCATTACAATGAGGCGTTCTTATAGTACATTTGTTTAAGTGGTTTTTTCCTCTGCAGACTAACTCTGGCAAGAAGGAAACCTGTTTTCTAGGATTTTCTATATTTTACTGATCCATGTGGGTTCCCTTCTTCTGATATTAAAACCAGAAGCCTAAAGACTTATTTAAATGAGCAATTCCTGAAGCACCTGTAGTCATTGAAAACAAGATGCTGCTGCTGGGAAGACAGGGCTAACTCTTATCTCGCTGACCGAGTTGGATCAGAATTCTATTACCGGCAGTGGTTAAGCTCTTTTCTATTTTTTATGTGCTTGCAGCGCTGTATTCCTCTACATATTACTGAGACTTAAGAGATATCCTCCATTCTGCCTGCTAATTTAGAACTGCACCTTCCATGTTTCCAAGATCAATTCAATTAGTGTTTGAAAGTCATCTCCTGACTGCAGCTGCCGCTGGTTAGTGGACTTGTTTTAATTACGACAGAATATTTTTGTTTCTATGAAATCAAAAGGATGCCAAGCTATCTTCTGCCCAACCACAAAGATGGTGAGCCCACATAATTTCCCCAAAGTTGGGAGAAGGTATTCTTAAGCACTTAATGTCTGGATATGTTTAAAATACTGAAACAATTATGGTATAGCCATGAAAATAACTTTCAAGTCCATGTGCAATAACATTTTGCAGTTTCTGAAAAGGTTGGCCATGTTGGTGAATTTATACCACCAAATTCTCTTGCTGTAGGGAGGACACTATTATTTATTTATTTATTTATTTTGCGGTACCGGGGATTGAACGCAGGGCGTTCTACCTCTGTGCTACGCCCCTGGCCCTATTTTTTATACTTTATTTTGAAACCGGGTCTCACGAAGTTGCGGAGGGCCTAAGTAGAGAGAGAGAGAGAGAGAGAGAGAGAGAAACAGGGAGAGAGAGAGCTGAGGCTGGCCTCGAACCTGGATCCTCCAGTCTCCGCCTCCCAAAGTACTGGGATTACAAGCGTGCGCCACCACACCCGGCTTCGGAAGGACACTATTATTAATCCTCATTTTGCAGATGAGGGAAATTGAGGTGCAGAAAAGTTAAATATCTTAAGTTCTCAAAAGTGGTAAATGGCAGAGGGCACTGGATCTCAGGCCTCTGACGTGACATTCAGTGGTCTTTCCAGCATGGTGTGGAGCCTCTCTCCATAACTGAGATTTGTTGGAAGGCATGAATATTTAGGAGAGTTGGCTACATAAGAATTTGGCTAAATCTTTCAAATCTCTGTCAGTCTAGTTCAATTGGCCAATGTTCAGTTTTATTGCAGTTGACTGCTGCTTCTCTATGATTCTGTTGTGAGCTGAATTATTTTTCCTCACCCCTCAGGAAGTCTTTAACCCTTTTGGTCATTTCAGAGGTTTAAGGTAATTTTCTCCTTCACTTCTGAAACTACTTTTATCAATCTTGATATTACATGTCAAAATTGAATGTTCTGACAAACTATAGCAATAATTCTTTGAAGAAAGAATGATAGCACCTTTAAGCCTTCTCTCTTAAAAATACACATGCACCTCCTCTGTACATGTCTAAGACTGTATCAGTGTTGTCAACCAACACACACTGGTATACACATATGCATTTAGAGCTACACCCAGGTCTCCTATGGTCCTGCATTGTCCTCATAGCCTATAACCCCAGCACTCGATCTCTGTAATCCCTGTACTGTTATCATTTATTTCATGGCCCATCAGTTCTGTATATAACACAGCAGTTTACAAAGTGAAGGGGTGGCACCATTCTGAGATGTCGGAAAATAGTGGAAAAACACAGGATCCATGGGTACCGTACAGATTCTCATGCTTAACTTATACCTAGAGTTTTGAAAAGTGAAATGATTTATCAAAGCAAGAGCTTTAATAGCTATGACAAATCCATACATTTGTCAGATAACTCCTGATGTCATGAATATAAAATACATCTTAATCTAGTATTTCCTATGGTGAAAAAAGAAATGCAGGCAGGTCTGGGAAAAAGAGACAGAGATGGAGAGAAAGAGAGAGACCAGTCAGGAAAACTGAAAAAAAGAAAGACAATATAATATAGATATGGCCTTTCACCTACTATAAGGCCATACATTAAATGAAGAATTTCACCAAATCTAAAAAGTTGCTAAATTTTACATCTTTAAAAGAATTTAAACCAATATTCTATCATTTGTGTCAATACCACTATGTAAAAATTAGCTATATGATATAAAGCTTTTCTCAGTAATATTAGAAAACCACAAAATTTTATAACTAGAATGAGCTTAGTCTTCAAATTACTAGATGAAAGAAAAAAAATATATACTTTTTATTGATTCCTTTAAGGTGTTTTAAATTAAACTTCATTTGAGTCAAAATGCAGAAATCTTAATGTAAAATATTATGGAGAAATAAGACAGAAAGGAATTGTATAAAGAATAGGAATATAGAGGTCCTGGGTTCCATCAGCTGTCTGTCTGTCTCTGTCACACAAACATAACAGATACACACACACACACACACACACACACACATACACACACACACACATGCACACTCCGAATAGAAATGTAATTCATTACTTTTATAAATTATTTATAAATGTAATATATTTATTACTCTTATAGTTAATTAATTAATTAATTTAGGTACTGGGGATTGAACCCAGAGTCATTCTACCACCAAACTACACCCCGAGCCCTATTTTTAAAATTTTCATATTGGAACAGGGTCTTGCTAGGTTGATGAGAGTCTTACTACTTGCTGAGGCTGTCCTTGAACCTGTGATCCTCCTGTCTCAGTCTCCAAACTAGTTGGAGTACAAACATGAGCCACCACACCTGGCTTAGAAATGTAATTTAAAAACTATCATTCTCTCATGTCTTGAAAAATAATTTTAGTCCTACTAATACTCAAATTTCCCCCAAATATCTTTTTTTTTTTTTTGCGGTACCGGAGAGTGAACCCAGGGGCGTTCTACCTCCGCGCTACACCCCCGGCCCTATTTTTTATACTTTATTTTGAAACCGGGTCTCACGAAGTTGCGGAGGGCCTCACTAGGTAGAGAGAGA